>CM035428.1:87907680-88052680 GCA_020310875.1 Ceratopteris richardii | reverse complement strand
CTCATTGGTATGATTAGGTTGATTACTTATGATGTACATTGTTCCTTCTTTGTCTATGTAAGCATCTCTCTCAAATTTTTCCACTGGACGTTCCAATCCAATGGGGTCAAGGTTATGCAATTGAACCACTAATCTTCTCAAACCATCCTCATAGATGCGAGCATCTGGGTGGTTGGTTGGAACATATTCCAATTGGGTTTTGTAGGGTCCTTCAAGTCTTTCTAAGTATGCTACACTTAACCCTCCTTCTGTTCTTTCTGTGCTAAAAGTCATTTTTGACTCATTGGTATCTGAGCGCAACTCCTAAGGGTAACTATTCAATTGTTGTGCCCACGAACGTGCAATAGTTCCTACACTTGCTTCTGAAGATCTAAGGCTTAATGGATCTGACTTACCTATATGCTTGTCTGATCTAAGGTTCATTAATTTGTCTTCCTTAACCTCTGAGTACACTCTCAGATAGTCAATGCTTCTTTGTTCTTAGTCACTTGTTTTGTTTTCAATTCGTTTAAATTCTTGTCTTATCTCAATGTATGTGTGAAGAGTCGACTTTTCGTTTTGTACTTGTGTTCTCGCTCCTTCAAATTCAAGTTCTTTCCTTTAGGGTTTTTTTATTGCACACTTTCATCTTACTCTTGGACTTGAGAAACTTTAAGTCTCTTGGACTTGATGCGTTCCTATCACAGTCCTAATTTAATCCACAATGCTAGACGTTTAGCCTAAGCTAATAATTGACGGAGGGGGTTGAGTATTCTTCCAACCTCGAGTCAGCTTCTTCAATTGTTTTGATGCCCAAGAAGTCGCACTTCCCGAGCCATGCATACTTCACCTACCTTGCTTTGATTGCCCTTGGATAGCTCTCAAAATCCAATGTTTAGACCAATTCGTATCAAGCACTTTGATATATACACCTTTAAGGGTCGCTTTTTTCCTTTGGCCAAATTTCCCAAATGTGCCCTTGCTTTCCTAACCCCACAAATGGGTTAAGCTCAATTTTTCCTATCCAAATGTGCCCTAAATCTTAAAAAAAGACTTCAAATGAAAAAGTTATGAACGTTCAAGCTCTCCGGGGTTAAAACGGTAGTTAGGCCATTCTTCCAAATATGAGTTAAAGGGGTCCTAAATATGCTTAATCACTCACAAATCTACTCAAAATAGGCCTTATATTTGCAAAATTAAAACCCTAAATTTGGTGTTCTAAGTGGACAATTACGATGTTCTGAGATAATCACCATACTATGGGACCGTCGCTATGGTTGAGTTGAATCATCACGATGGTCTGGAATCGCCACAATGGTTCAAGGGTGTGAAACATCATGATGGTCCAGAAATTCATTGTTGCAATGGTCTAACTAGCCAGCAGTCACGATGGGACAAGCCCGTCATGATGGTCAACGGTCAGCACAACCATCGTGATGGCGTGAGCCCATCACGATGGTCACAAGGCGTCGCAATGGCTTGAACCAATCGTGATGGGCTGAAAATTGAAGCATCACGATAATGTACCTGTATCATCATGATGGTCTAGAGGACATGTGGCAAGTGGATCATTGTGATGGCATGAGCCAATCGCAATGGTGTGGGGTCAATGGGATTGTCTCAATGGTCAATGACCATCACGATGGTCAATGACCATCACTATGGTTAATGACCATCACGATGGTTTGGTTGAGCTGTCGTGATGGCATGAGCCAATTGCGATGGTGAGACACAATCACAATGGCATGAGCTCATCGCAGTGGTCCACCAAACTATGAATTTTAGGAAATCGTTTGTGGATTCATGCAAGAACAAGTGTGTACTATGTTGCAGTGTAGACACTTACCAAAAAAATTTGACTTTGTCAAACCATCATGATGGTCTGACACCTATGGCAGATCTAATAAAAATTTGAATTTCTCACCTTTTTGGAGCTCTCTTGTTGTTTTAGAGCACTATACCTGCAAGAAAACTAAAAAAAACACAAACATATGCACACTCAAAAGCTCTCTCTCTCTCATGTGCAAATGAGGCAAATGAGGAGGATGGGTGGATATGGTGAAATTCTTTATTTTTTTGGAATGGAAGGAGATGATGCGGTGGTGAAGGAGGAGTGTAGAGGAGATGAAAAACACAAACAACTACTCAAAAACAACAACAAACACTGATATTTTTACCTTCCAACACCACTTCTTGTTATACTCTTACCATCACGCATTCATCATAAAGCTTGATCCCCGACAACGGCGCCAAATTTGGTGTTGCTCTATCACGATGGTAAGCACCAGGTTAAGAAGCTCCACCTCCTTAATATCAATCAACAGAAGAGATAGGAGTGATATGAAGATCGTGAATGCAAGATGTAGTGAGAGTGAAGGTGAGAAGCATGCAAATGCACACACACATATAAGAGACAAGCAAGACACAATGGAAGATGGGAAGTATACTATATTGCTCAAGATCACTATTACAAGCTCAAGTTTTCTCTAAGCTCACACTAACCAACCTCAACAATGAGCTCTCTAACTCTTTTTATAGATTCTAAACTAGTTTTGACCAGTTTCACATCTAGTGTTTGGCATAGTTAAAAAAATAGGTTCTAGGCACTATTTGGAGGTCTAAATGAGATCTAAAAATAGCCAAAATTGGTACGCTTGTTCTACCTAATCTCATCAAGCTTGAAGACTCCTCAGCTTGCACAAGATGGAGTTAATAGTTACAAAAGTGGATGTTTATATGATACAGATGGTACAACAATGATGAAAATCATTGTTTGAGGCTTTGATCAAGTAATGTAAAACATACTCCTTTGGAAAAAAATGGACTGCATGGCTCACTGTGACTCTTTGTAGTCCGCCTTCACATGCTACCTCTGCATCTCTTCCTTTGGCTACTTCCAACAAACTACGACTACAACTAGGACTACGACTATGACTATGACTACAACTATGATTATGACTATGATTATGACTACGACTACGACTATGACTAGTACTACTACTACTACTGCTGCTGTTGCTGCTATTGTTGTTGTTGTTGCTACTGCTCGTGCTCCTATTACTACTCCTGCTCTTACTACTATTGCTACTGCTACTGCTATTGCTACTCCTACTCCTACTCCTACTACTACTGCTATTGCTATTGCTACTGCTACCACTACTACTACTACTACTACTACTACTACTACTACTACTACTACTACTACTACTACTACTACTACTACTACTACTACTACTACTACTACTACTACTACTACTACTACTACTACTACTCCTACTACTACTACTACTACTACTAATAATAATAATAATAATAATAATGTTGTTATTTCTGCTGCTGCTACTCCTACTGCTACTACTGTTGCTACTGCTATTGCTATTGCTACTGCTACTACTACTACTACTACTACTACTACTACTACTACTACTACTACTACTACTACCACTACCACTACCACTACCACTACCACTACCACTACCACTACCACTACCACTACTACTACTACTACTACTACTACTACTACTCCTACTACTCCTACTACTCCTACTACTCCTACTACTCCTACTACTACTACTACTACTACTACTACTACTACTACTACTACTACTACTACTACTACTACTACTACTACTACTACTACAATAAATAGGGGGCGTAGCAACGCCCCTAAATTGAAAAAATAACAGGAACCGACGGTAAAGTTTTTGAATTTTTTTTCCGGGATTCGTCGCATAAGCGATGTTAGCGTCACTTATGCAATGCTACATTAAAGCGTTGCAAATATCGTCGTTGAGTAGCGACGTGATTAGCAATGTTGGTAAACTGAACAGCGTCGCATATGCGAGGCTCTGGAATGTAAAAAAAAATCGCTTTCTCCTGGCACATTTGTGCCGGGATTTGGACGCGAGAGCAAGAAGAGACCGAGAGAGAGAGAGAGAGAGAGCGCGCGAGAGAGAGAGAGAGACGCATCTACTTGAAGCAAGGTATGTGCACACACACACACACTTACACACACATACATATGCATACACACACACATACACACATAGACACACACACATACACATAGACACACACACACATACACACATATACACACATACACAAATAATGTTGCATACACACATGCACACATAATGCATACACATGCACACATAATGCATACACATGCACACACATATACACATACATATACACACACATACACACATACACACACACATACACACACACACATACACACACATATATGCATACACACACACATAGAGAGACATGCACACACATACACATACATGCATACATAATGCATATGCATATGCATACATCCATACATACTTACATGCATACACACAAATATACATACATAATGCATATGCATATGCGTACATACATACATACTTACATGCATACACACACATATGCATGCATAATGAACATGCATACATACACATACATAATACATATGCATACATAATGCACATGCATACATACACATACATAATGCATACACACACATATGCATACATAATGCATACACACACATACACACACATATGCATACATACATGCATACACATACACACATACACACACATAGACACATACACACACATAAACACATACACACTCATAGACACACACACATACACATAGACACGCACACACATACACACACATATACACACACACATACACACATACACACATAATGATGCATTCACACACATACACATGCATACACACATAGACACACATATACATACACACATACACACACATATATGCATACACACACACATATATGCATACACACACATAGAGAGACATACACGCACATACACATACATGCATACATATGCATACATAATGCATATGCATACATACATACATGCATACATACACATACATAATGCATACACATACATAATGCATACACACACATATGCATACATAATGCATACACACACACACCTATGCATACATACATGCATACACATACATGCATACACATACACACATAGACACATACACACACATAGACACATACAGACACATAAACACATACACACTCATAGACGCGTAGCGACACATACACATAGAGACACACACATACACACACATATATACACAAACACATACACACATAGCCACATACACACATAATGATGCATACACACACATACACATGCATACATATACATATGCATACATACATGCATACACATACACACATAGACACATACACACATATAGACACATACACACATAAACACATACACACTCATAGATACACACACATACACATAGACACACACACATACACACACATATACACACACATGCACACATAGACACATACACACATACACATGCATACACACACATACACATGCATACACACATACAGACACATATACACACACATATATGCATACTAACACACATAGAGAGACATACACACATATACACATGCATGCATACATATGCATACATAATGCATATGCATATGCATACAATGTACATACATACTTACATGCATACATGATGCACATGCATAGATACATACATACACATACACACATACACACATACACACACATAAACACATACATACTCATAGATACACACACATACACATAGACACACACACACACATACACACATAATGATGCATACACACACATACACATGCATACACACATACAGACACATATACACACACATTCACACACATATATGCATACACACACATAGAGAGACATACACACACATACACATACATGCATACATATGCATACATAATGCATATGCATATGCATACATACATACTTACATACATACATACTTACATGCACACATAATGCACATGCTTACATACACATACATAATGCATACACACACATATGCATACATAATGCATACACATACATACACACATATGCATACATAATGCATATGCATACATACATACTTACATGCATACATAATGCACATGCTTACATACACATACATAATGCATACACACACATATGCATACATAATGCATACACACACATACACACATATGCATACATACATGCATACACATACACACATAGACACATACACACACATAGACACATACACACACATAAACACATACACACTCATAGACGCATAGCGACACATACACATACACATACACACACACAAACATACACACATAGACACATACACACATAATGATGCATACACACACATACATATGCATACACACACATATGCATACATACATGCATACACGTACACACATAGACACATACACACACATAGATACATACATACACATAAACACATACAGACTCATGGACACACACACATACACATAGACACACACACACATATACACACACACATACACACATAGACACATACACACATAGACACATACACACATAATGATGCATACACACACATACACATGCATACATACATGCATACACATACACACATAGACACATACACGCACATAGATACATACATACACATACACACTCATAGACACACACACATACACAGAAACACACACACATATAAACACACACAAACACACTAGACACATACACACATAATGATGAATTCACACACATACACATGCACACACACATACAAACACATACACACACACATACACACATATATGCATACACACACATAGAGAGACATACTCACACATACACATACATGCATATATATACATACATAATGCATATGCATATGCATACATACATGCATACATACACATGCATAATGCATACACACATATGCATACATAATGCATACACACACATACACACATTTGCATACATATATATGCATACACATACACACATAGACACATACACACACATAGACACATACACACACATAGACACATACACACTCATAGACGCATAGTGACACATACACATAGACACATACACATACACACACACAAACATACACACATAGACACATACACACATAATGATGCGTACACACACATACATATGCATACACACACATATATGCATACATACATGCATACACATACACACATAGACACATACACACACATAGATACATACATACACATAAAACATACACACTCATAGACACACACACACACACATAGACACATACACACATAATGATGCATACACATGCATACACACACAGATGCATACATACATGCATACACATACACACATACACACACATAGATACATACATACACATAAACACATACACACTTATAGACACACACATATACACATAGACACACACACACATATACACACACACACAAACACACATAGACACTTACACACATAATGATGCATACACACACATACACATGCATACACACATACAAACACATCTACACACACACATACACACATATATTTATACACACACATAGAGAGACATACTCACACGTACACATACATGCATATATATACATACATAATGCATATGCATACATACATACATACATACATGCATACATACACATATATACACACACACATATACACACACATACACACACACATACACACATAGACACATACACACATAATGATGCATACACACACATACACATGCATACACACATACACGCACATACATACACACGCATGCATACATACACATACTTAATGCATACACACATACATATGTACACGTATATATATTGATTTCTAACCATTTTGTTTTTTATGTTAGGTATTATGGATCCCAGTAGAGAGAGAAAGGTGAAACTCACTCTCATAAAAAGTTTTATGAGAGCAAGAGTTCCCTCTAATACTCTAGGGGCCATAATGCGTGATTACTCAGAGATGTCTGATGAGGAGCTGGACTATACGATCTAGATGCTTACCCAGTGATCAGACGAGGGCTCTTCTGCGGCTCCACACACAGGAAGAGAGCTATCTGTGCATAGATATGTTTTTTTTCATAAACTTTTTTAATGATATTATAACACATATTTTTATTTATTTTTATTTATTTTTATTTATTTTTATTTATTTTTATTTATTTTTATTTATCTATTTTCAGGACACCTATACCACCTCCAAATCATGATAGCAGAGCAGAGTTGCCTATGAGGACATGCATAGGCACCTTAGGACTAGAGTGTGATATAGAGCCAGAGGGGAACATTGTGTACATAGGGAATGGATTGGAGTTCAAGAGAAGAATGCGGGCACTATGCGACTCTTACCTGCACTTTGCCCACTTACCGTGGAAGTAAGTAAAAATTTTACATATAAATTGAAATAAATATCTTATGTTTTATTTACATTATGTTTTTTATTTTTGTAGTGAGCATGATGAGAGGGATAAAAAATACGTACTTAGTTCACTTGAGACAGAGTTTGGGACAGGATGGTCACTTAAGTGGTGTCTAAAAGAGATGCGGACACTTATGGCTCATCGTCGCGATAATGCACGGTATGCACTACTTTTATGTATATATATGTGGATATGAGTATGTGTGTTTATGCATGTATGTATGTATATGAGGGAGAGAGAGAAAAGAGTGAGACTAGAGGTATAAATACACGCATACACACACATATACATCATACATGCACAATTACACACATATACATATACATGCACATTTATACATACACACACATACATGCACATTTTTACACACACATACACATGCATGCAGTTACACACATATAATGAATACCCATAGACACATACACATACTCACATACACGTACACATACTCACATACACATACACATGCATAATCATATGTACACGCACATAGACTCATATAATCATATTTACATGCATATATACACACACAACACATGCATATGCACATATTGATACACATACATACACAACACATGCATACACATAAATAAATAAATAAATAAATCCTATTTCAAAAATCCTAAATTGAAAACACTAATTTCGATATTAGGGTTTTAAAACCCCTAATTTAAACACTCTAATTCAACCTTTTAGCCATATGTTTGAAGTATATGTACACCTCCGATGTCCTACTAGAGAGATGTCTCTCCTCCCAACCTTATGCCTCTATATATAGCTACTCGAATCAACGAGGATCATAATATATATAAAGATATATACACATCATGTAGATAGGATACATAAATATAAAATGGAGTAGATATATTATGCATCACACATACATGCATAAATGCACACATAAATATATATATACATACTAACATATTTACATGTACACATTTACATATAGACATATATACATATATACATGTACACATCACATATACATGCCTACATGCACACATAAACATATATATACATGCATACATATTTACATGTACATATTTACACATAGACACATATACATATATACATGTACACAATTATAAACACTTGCATATATTACATGAATACATGAATATTTTACGTAAATGCATATGCATATTTAACACATGTATATATATATCACACACATGCAAACACATATATATACATGAAATACATATATATGCATACTAACATATGTATACATATAATACACATGAATACACACACATATGCATACATACATGATAAAAATTTGCTCCTCAAAGATAAAGTTATATATAAAATAATTAGGCATACCCCGAACTTCATGTTCTAACTTAGAAGAACATGATTTCATCTCTCTAGTAGGATTCATCGTTATTCAAGTTAATAAAAAAATCTATTATCTGATATCCATTCAGAAGCTTCAAGTTATTGATTGATAACTAGAGTAGAATTTACTATCTAATCTGCTCATATGTTTTCATTATTGCCATCATTTTGGTAAGACATCAATATAGTCTCATCTTCATTATCCTTATTGATTTCATTTATTTCTTCTATTGTTAAATCTATGTTCTCATGAATCACATCATCTATTGATGGATTAATATCTATTTCGGGTAATTCCTCTTCCTCATCAATAGAATCAGCATGTAGAGAATTATCCTCTTCATCAATAAGATTAGTATCATTGTCACGTATAATGATTCTAATTTCTATTTCAGATGTTGATGTATCAGTATCTGATGTTGAATCATCAAGAGGACTTCCTTTGATCTCTCTAACAATAAACTGTTCAAACAATGATCTACCTCTAGGTTGCACATGAATGACTTGCCACCAAGGATGAGCATCTGGGTTTTTATAAAAAATGCTTATTCAATATGCCTAGGAAGAATATATGGTTCTTTAGTAGATCGCATTACCTTGGAAGATTTGCCCAAAACCCAGATAATTCCTTTCTTAATGTGGAATTACTACCTTTATACTCCGCTCGAAACCAGTCAACCTTCAAAATGACCTATCAAAATATATAGCAACAAAAACCCATTATTAGGTGCTTAAGAAAATTAACTAACTCTATAAAAAAAACTATAAACTTTTTTCTACTTGTTTGAATGTACGAAATAAAATTTCGTAGATACCAACAATAGTTCCTACGTAACCAAGTTCGCTATCTATAAGGTTCGTGTCTTTTGAGCTAGCACGTGATAGTTGCTTGAAAGAAGCAACAATACTAGAATCCTCTGTTTTACGTAAAGAACCAATGGATTTGGTTCTAATATGATGTCCAAAAGCCCACATATTAGTGAACATTCGAGCCTCCAAAATAAATTCAATTAGTAAATAGAAACTAACATACATATATGAAAAAAAATATATTATTTTAATAAAATTACCTTTCGTTCACAACCTATCATTAATTGTCTTTGCTCATCTGAGATTTCTTCATTATTTGCGTTGGCACGTTGCAAACGACTATATAGCCAATCCGTGAAAGAAGGTATATCTGTAATCTCATTATTATCGAGATTACATCTAAATCTTTTGTTTTTTTGCCTTTTACTTCGGAGATTTTTAAGTTCCTCGTACTCGCTAAGGAATGCTTGCATGCATTCGCTATTATATGTTACAAAAGTAGAACCATCATTTTTTTCTTGAAATGTAAATAAGAATGGAACCCCCTTACCTGATAATACCTCATCAGTTATTTTTGAAGAAGACTCGTTGGACCATGCACGTGGAGCTTCTTCATGAAATCTTTCAAGGTACTCACTAACATAATACATGCACTCTTCAAGCATCCAACCCTTTGCCATGGATCCTTCTGGTTTTGCTGTTTGTCGCACATAACTTTTTAGGATTCCCATAAATCGCTCGACCCAAAAACATCCATCGAGTGTTGACAACATCTGCAATCTCTATCTCATCCACAAGATGGACTAATAAATGAACCTGAATATCAAAAAATGAAGTAGGAAGTTCTTTCTGCATCAAACATAGTAGCTCTTTGCATTCACGTTTTTTTTGTGGGATCGAATTTTTGTCAATCTCTTTGGATGTAATCCACCTATACATATCATAAAAAAAATTATAAAGAAGTTCATTAAAAAATAAAAGATATCCAATATTCATACATATTAAATATATAAGTATCATAATTACCTTATAAGTGATCCAAGACGATAGATCACATCTCGTACTCCTTTCGTTGTACATCCATCGATAACCAAAGGTAAAATATGTTTCAAAAAGTTATGCCAGTCATGGATCTTTAACCCAGATAAGCTCTTATCATCCATAGTAAACATGTTTTGAAAAGATGCTCCATATCCTATAGGAGTCTTAATCAATTGAATTCTATTGTTGATAGTCTGTATCTCTTTTGTTGTAAGTACCCAAGGAGCAGGTGCATAAGTCGTTTCTTATCGATGTCTATCAAAAACTAGCCATAACTTTGGTTTGGATTTTTTATCTTTCAAATAATTCCTTCATGTTGTGGTATCTTTTAGTCCAAGAAGATGTTGCCATAGTGAATAACCAATATTTTTGAATATATGCATAGGATCAAGAAGATGACATACTTTTAACTCTTTCCAATACTCCAAAGAATACCATATTGATATGTTCTCTACGAGTGCCAATTTTCCTTTACCTCTATTCACATACTCATTATCTGAATCATCACTGAAGATTTCTACTTCTGGATCTATCAGAGGTCCATCTGTCCATTTTTTATACCAATCCATAGGCGTCATAGGTTTTGGACACTGACCTGTTTCAAGCTTTCCATTAAAATGTATCGCTTCTCTTTTAGATCTTAATGGATGATCATCAAGCAAGAATCATCGATGTCGAAGATAAATATTTTTGTTGAGATTCTTACTATAGATTGATCTCAACCAATCACCACAATATGTACAAGCTTTATAACTCTTAGTAGATATTCCTCATCATGGAAAATGATAAAAATATAATTAGATTAAATCATATTTATTTACATGCATATTGAATAAAAAAATTACATCAATACCTGAACAAACACCATATCCTAGAAAATCGTGAATAGTCCAAGCCACAATACCACGAACCGTAATATGTCTTTCATTGATGCTTTTCGATACATCAATGACATTAATACCTCTCCATAACTCTTGAAGATCGTCAATGAGAGGAGCAAGATATATATTCATATCTTTAACTTGTCTTTTGCTTGGGATTAAAAGTGAAAGCATTAAATGTTCCTTTTTAATGCTAAGATATGGCGGAAGATTGTAGTTTATGACTACCACTGTCCATGTTGACCATTTACTGGATTTCATGGAGAATGGATTAACCCCATCTAATGCAACTCCTAACTTTAGATCTGTGGATTTTGTGCAAATTCAGGCCATGTAGAATCAATATGCTAAAAAGCAACACTATCATGAGGAATTCTGATTATTCCATCAGTACGTTTGTTATCATGTCCCCAAGTCAAAATCTTTGATAATGCGGGGCTTTGAAACATATGTCTAATCTGTGGAGCCAATGGAAAATGTCTCAATACCTTTTTTGGGATTTTATCTTCAACGCCATTATATCGAGGAGATTGACATTTGGGACATGTCAAAGAATCTGCATATTCACCTCTATATAAAATACAATTGTTAGGACATGCATGTATACATTGATAATCTATACCAAGATTGTTGATTATCTTTTTCATTTCATCATGTCAGGCAGAAAGAATATTCTGACTTGGTAAAAACTTTTCAGATAATAACCTGTAAGTTTATCAAAAAAAGATATATTAAAAAAAGTAAATAAATAAATATACATATATATATATATATATATATATGCATATAATTTTATATATGTGTATGCTTTTGTGCATCTTTCAAAATATTCGTGCAAAATTTGATCGTTTTGGATGGCAGGATACGATTGTTTGTTTTGGAGGATATGAAGTATGTACCTTCATTGAATGATTTGTCAATTCTATCATATGTTCAGTTTGAAAGTGTGAGAAGCGTGTTTATAATTGCTTTTCAAAGAATTTGACACTGTTTATAGGCCATACGATGGTGACCTAAATGAATCGCATGCACAGAGGTTACTCAAGATAGAGCAACCTGATTATAAGGGACTAGTACCAGCAGGATTTCTGGGGTATGTGGTAAACCTCTTGCATGTCAATGATGAGCATTTGAACTTTAGGATACAAAGTGGAAATCATGGTGGCTTGAGAGGATCACTTTTATACAGCTTGTTCAAAGAACTTCAGGTTTATGACACTGAAGTTTTTTGAACAAGCTGTATAAAAGTGATCCTCTCAAGCCACCATGATTTCCACTTTGTATCCTAAAGTTCAGATGCTCATCATTGACATGCAAGAGGTTTACATCATACCCTAGGAATCACGCCGGTACTAGTCCATTATAATCAGATTGCTCTATCTTGAGTAACCTCTGTGCATGTGATTCATACAGGTCACCATTGTATGGCCTATAAACAGTGCCAAATTCTTTGAATAGCAATTATAAATCCGCTTCTCACACTTTCAAACTGAACATATGTGTGAATCGATAAATCATTCAATGAAGGTACATACTTCATATACTCCCAAACAAACAATCGTATCCTGCCATCCAAACAATCAAATTTTTTGTGAATATTTTGAAAGATGCATTAATGTTTTTAAAGATGCACGAGCAAAAAGTGTCCATTCAATTCAAGTTCTTGTTCTTACCTTATCTAAAGTAAGAATAAAAACTTGCATATATATATATATATATATATATATATATATATATATATATATATATATATATATATATATATATATATATATGCATATATATAAATAGATAGAAAATTGAAAATTATACCTTAATAGTGCCAAAACAGATACATTACTCCATCGTAAATGATTTTGAAGATTGAGAATAAGTAAGCTCGCACTTAGTCGTGTCAAACGACTTCCTTCATATACATGCTTTAGACATTCCTCTCGAAGATATTTCTCAATTTTTAGAAATATCAATGCTCTCACTGTCATTTTGATACCAATCCTCAATAAAATCTGCCATGACATCATCTTCATCATTGTCACACAAATCTCGTACTTTATCATCTTTTGAATATAGATCTTTCAACTTTGCATATTGCACAGGATTAGTTTTGTGTAGCCTCCTCATGGAAGCTTCTGATAAATGAGGTCTTACTGGTAATTGTGAATGCAGTGGAGGAATATCATCAACATCATACGTTGGAATCTACACATGTAAATAAAATTCATTAGTATTCCATAAATGAATAAAAAGTAAAATTTAAATATAAAATTAAGTATATTACTTATTAAATATGGATAGAAAATTTTTATTCTCTCTAGCTAAAAAGGGCTCTTGGAGGTCTACAGCATCCATAATTCACTAATAGTTCATCACGAGCATGTAATGTAGCAATAGCATTGACAACTATGTATCTTGATACATCTCTACTCATGTATGGTGATTCATGACTATTTTCATGCTCCTCAAATGTGCAATTAGTCCTTGAACTATTATGTAACCCTTGACTACTATTTATTAAACCTGCTATACTTCCATGTGTGTAAGGTCTTCCATCATTATATAATCTTTCATTTTCTGCATGTAAAATCCTTCTACTAGTAAGGGATGATGCGTTCAAGCATATTCCATAAGTACTCATGCTTTGAACATAACGTGAAAGTCGATGCCAATCTTCCCATCCATATATAGGACCACAGAATGACATAAGAGTGACTTCAGAGTTCGGAGGCACATACAAATCCTCTACAATAAAGAGACCATGACCAGCATTAGTAATAGTGGATGGAGCAATCATATAGAGATTACCCAAAAAGTTTAAAACCTCTCCATCTAAAGGAAGTGGTCCTCTATTCCATCCTCCATATCTTCTTCAATCATCATCATCATCATCATCATCATCATCATCATCATCGAGCAAGTATTCCTGTATATCAATAATAATTTGATTTTATATATGGTTCTTAAATAAAATAATGACATTAATATATAAAGAAAATACATACCCAAGCATTATCACGTTGACTAGGTGATGGTGCATGCTCAAAAGTACCATACTCTGCCTCATGTTCAATACATTCCAATCGTGGTCTTCGATACGTGCCATAACAAGAGTTACACCAACATATAATATGCTCTTGATAGTAAAATTCATCATAATTCCTATCGGAGGACACATGTGAAGTCATTGCATGGGTAGGAGGTGGTAGAGTACCCTCTGATTGATCAGAATCTACACATAATAAGAAACAAAAAAAATATAACTTATGTATCCATCAAATATATTTAAAATTAAATGTTTGATATACTTACAGTATAAAGTGGTTGCACGATGAGGAGACGGTGGTGGAGTTCCATCTGATTGATCAGAATCTACAAATAATGATATTTCATATTAATAATCTGATTATCTACATACACAAAAAATTCACAGATACATATTTACACATACACACATATTCACATATACACATTTACACATACACACATATTCACATACACACAACTACACATTATTGTGGGATAAATGCATGTATTTTGTATGAATGAGTGTATATGCATGCATGTGTGTGTACGTATATATGTGGATATGTATATGTGTGTTTATGTTATATGTATGTATATGTGTATATGTATACATACATGTATGCGTATATGTTTGCATGTATATGTGTATGTGGGTATGTGTATGTGTATGTGTGCGTATATATGTGTATGTATTCTAATTTTTTTTTCTGTTTGAGATTAAATTAACAGGAGATATTGTATGGTCGAAAAAAATAAGAGGCGAGCTAACATACCACCTGAGACGTGGCAGTTTTTTCGTAGACAGCTACGTCTTCAGGAGTCATTTCCTCAGCAGAAGGTACACAAATTAATAGTTTATATTTATAATTTTTATATATTTTAGTAATTTTTAACATTTAATTTATGTATTTTTTTTCTTGAATAAACAGGCTGCTGCAAAGAAGATAGTGGAGTCGAGCCACACATCAGAACTAAGCCAAATGGGCCATAATGGTTTTTTAGCTACGTTTGTAAGTAAATGTGTTATTCTGAGTATATTTTTTATTTTAGTTAAAATGCAAGCAGCTAATGTTTTTTATTTGTTTCATTGCAGCGGAAGGATTATGGCCGATATCCTACGAAACATGAGATCGAGTATGCTACACATTTTGGATATCGGCGTTTGAGCGAGTATATGCACGATCATCTTGATGTCTTTGTGAGTATTTTTAAATTTTATATAATTATTTTATTTTTATGAATGGTTTAATTATTTTATTTATTTATGTTTGTTATATGTAATATAGGAGTATTATGGAGAGAAAAATATGGATGAGATGGAGAGACAGACACAAGAGGGATGATCTCGATCGTCACAGGGTGATCATGACGATGAGGATGAGGAAGATCAGGATGATCATGATATTGCTAATGATAATGATGATCATGATATTGCTAATGATGATGATGATCATGATGATGATGATTAGGATTTTAGTTGATTATGACATTGGATTATATGTATTTACACACACACACACACACACACACACACATATATATATATATATATATATATATATATATATATATATATATATATATATATATATATATATATATATATATATATATATATATATTATCTATATATTTTTCATTTCAGTTATGTTTTGAATTGTGTGTATGGTATTAAGTAATGAAGAGTTTTGTTCTATTGTTTGTTATTATTGTTTATATTAAGCATGTGTTTTAATACTTTAATTATATAATTCATTCATATGTGTGTACCTAAGTGTATATGTATGTAGCGTATATGTATGTATGTGCATGTGTATGTGCATGTGTATGTGTGTGTATGTGTGTGTATATGTATGTATGTGCATGTGCATGTGTAAGTGTATATGTGTGTATGAGTATGTGCATGTGCATGTGTATGTGTGTGTATATGTATGTGCATGTATATGTGTAACTCTATGTGTATATGTGTGTATGTGCATGTATATGTGTATATGTAGGTATGTGCATGTGTGTGTGCATGTGTATATGTGTTTTAATACTTTAATTATATAATTCATTCATATATGTGTACCTAAGTGTATATGTATGTGTGTGTATATGTATGTATGTGCATGTGTATGTGTGTGTATGTGTATGTATGTGCATGTGCATGTATAAGTGTATATGTGTGTATGAGTATGTGCATGTGCATGTGTATGTGTGTGTGTATATATATGCATGTATATGTATAACTCTATGTGTATATGTGTGTATATGTGTGTATGTGCATGTATATGTGTATATGTAGGTATGTGCATGTGTGTATATGTATGTGTGTGTATATGTATGTATGTGCATATGTATGTGTGTGTATATTATGTATGTATGTGCATGTGCATGTATAAGTGTATATGTGTGTATGAGTATGTGCATGTGCATGTGTATGTGTGTGTGTATGTATATGCATGTATATGTATAACTCTATGTGTATATGTGTGTATGTGCATGTATATGTGTATATGTAGGTATATGCATGTGTGTGTGCATGTGTATATGTGTTTTAGTACTTTAATTATATAATTCATTCATATGTGTGTACCTAAGTGTATATGTATATGTGTGTATATTTATGTATGTGCATGTGTATGTGTGTGTATATGTATGTATGTGCATGTGCATGTATAAGTTTATATGTGTGTATGAGTATGTGCATGTTCTTGTGTATGTGTGTGTATATGTATATGCATGGATATGTAGATGTGTGTATATGTATATGTATATGTATATGTATATGTATATGTATATGTATATGTATATGTATATGTATATGTATATGTATATGTATATGTATATGTATATGTATATGTATATGTATATGTATATGTATATGTATATGTATATGTATATGTATATGTATATGTATATGTATATGTATATGTATATGTATATGTATATGTATATGTATATGTATATGTATATGTATATGTATATGTATATGTATATGTATATGTATATGTATATGTATATGTATATGTATATGTATATGTATATGTATATGTATATGTATATGTATATGTATATGTATATGTATATGTATATGTATATGTATATGTATATGTATATGTATATGTATATGTATATGTATATGTATATGTATATGTATATGTATATGTATATGTATATGTATATGTATATGTATATGTATATGTATATGTATATGTATATGTATATGTATATGTATATGTATATGTATATGTATATGTATATGTATATGTATATGTATATGTTTATGTTTATGTATATGTGTATATGTATATGCATGTGTATGTATATGCATGTGTATGTATATGTATGTGTATGTATATGCATGTGTATTTGAATGAAAGATGCATGTGTATGTGGATGCATTTCCATTTGCATCCATGTGCATGCATGTGAATGTGCATGCATGTGGATGTGCATATACATGTATTTGTGTATATGTTAATGTGTGTATGTATATGTATATATATATATATACGCAATAATGCATGCATGTAAGTCTTTTTATGTGGTTGTAGGAATGTTTGTGCATGTGCATGTGTATATGTGTGTATGTCTAAGTGTATGTGCACATGTATCTGTGTGTATATATGTGTGTGTATGTGCATGTGTATATGTGTATGTGTGTGAAAGTGCATCTTCATTATGTATAAGTGTATAAGTGCATATCAATAAGTGTGAGTATGCTATGTAATGAAAATAACACAATTCAAATGATATACAAAGAATAGAAATTGTATTTACAATAGTTAGCCATACTTTTTGCTTGGTTAGCTTCTTGAATAACCTGCAAAAAAGAGAGAAAGAAGAGAGACAGAGAGAGAGAGAGAGAGAGAATTCAACAAGAGAAAGATGTAGAAAGAGAGAAACAGAGAGAGGGAGACAATAAGAGAGAGCTTAGGCAAAACAACAATTCTGCATATACTTGCTTCATCTCGTAAGCGCAGCACAATTGCAAACGTTGGAGAGCTCTTCGATCGGATGCGTGAAAATTCCCATCAAAGAGCCTCCAACATTTTAATTTTTTTCTGTCAACAGACCATCGTGTAAGCGATGCTGCTCGTCGTCGCATAAGCGACATCTTTTTAGCGTCGCTTATGCGAAGCCAAAGATCTTCGCCTATGCAACGCAGAAAAGCGTCGCTTATGTGACGCTATTTAAAAGCATCATGTTCGCGACGCTGTATGGGAGCGTCGTGCCACAAGTCGCGAAAACCGACATTTGCTCCGTCGTTTAATCGACGGTCCGCGCGTGATGCTAATTACGATGCATGTTGCAATTTTATAGCGACAAAATTCTGTCGCCTTAACCGTCGCTATACGCCGGTATTCCTTGTAGTGTACTACTACTACTACTACTACTACTACTACTACTACTACTACTACTACTACTACTACTACTACTACTACTACTACTACTACTACTACTACTACTACTACTACTACCACCACCACCACCACCACCACTACGACCACTACTACCTCTATTACTACTACTACTACTACTACTACTACTACTACTACTACTACTACTACTACTACAACTACTACTATTACTACTACCACCACCACCACTACCACCACTACAACAATTGTTATTACTACTATTATTGAAAGTACTACCACTACTTGTGTTAAAAGAAGATAATAGAGAACATGATTGCATGCATCCTTACAAGATGGTATGGTATACAAAAATGGGTGCATAATCAAAATCTTATAAAATTTAATGATTCGAGTACAAAATGATTTTTTATCAGCTTTTGGATGCGAAGTACGTCAATGATTTCTACTAGAAACTTCATTCATTTATAATTTTACATATAGTTTAGATTTAGGAGATAAATGAAACCGGATACAAAAGAAAGAAATATACATCTTTGAGCACAATGTATTGAGATTCCCATATTAACAATAAGCATTTTTCTAGAGCCTTGCATAATTTTGCTAGAAACAAGTGACTATGTATTCACTTTGCTTGAATGATCGATATATTTTCTCGTGCCTTTAATATGTATTTGGATTTTCATTTATTTTCCTATATCCTAATAGTCATCTTTAGTTCATTGGCGCGGTTCACTTTGCCATGGTTTGCATATTTTATTTTGGTTTTCGTAGTCGTACAACAATACGGTTCTTAATGCAATCACGCTTGAAGAGTTTTTTATAAGTATTGTTAAATATCATGGATTCAAAACATATCGTATTTCTAAATGAATCCCTCTTAAGACGATCATGCTTGAAGACATAGTTTTTCCATACGCGAACCATACGGCAAACGCATACGGGTACGGAAGTATGAAAAAAGTATGGAATCTTTTCAAAAATATCATACGTGATATCATACGTCTAGCACAAAAAATATTTAAAATTTGAAGTATTATATATACAATAATATAATATTAAAGATCAGAATTTAGTTGGCTACTATAGCTTAGGGTGTAGTATATATGTATGGGTATAATGGAGGAGAGTATATGAGAGTGAATTTGCATAAAAACAATATGAAATTGCTATGGATTTGTCCTCGACCGGAATCAATGAGAGAAAAGAAAAATTTGAGGTACGAAAAATTTCATACTCCAATCATACGCATACGGGTATGGAAGTACGGTATTTTTTCCATACGAGTCCGAAAATAACTATGCTTGAAGATTGTGTCACAAGTATTACTTAATATTATAGATTCTTAATATATCATTCTTTTGAATCAATCGTTTTACAGGGTTAAGAAGGATCTTCAATGTCGAGATATCCTACATAAACATCATCATATATTCTTTTATTCGCATTGTTTCGTTTTAAACTAATTTAATCAGATTGGAGTGTTACAAGTCTTTAAACAGATAAAAAGCTGGATTAATAATGAAAAAAGGTGCAGTAAAATCACCTTTTGAGAAAGAGAATCGAGAAAATATTATCCATGAAAACGTTAGATTGAGTGTGAAGTTATACATTATTTCTGTAATATTGAGAGTGAATCGGAATTCTAAAGCAAAAACGAATTCTTGAGAGAGAGTCATCTTATATGCCTAATGATTTTCGTTAATATTAAGAAGAGATTCCAGTCCTGATATAGAAAGGTCTGAGTTTTTTATAATTGTTTCATCAAAGCCTTACGGTGTAGTGCCTGATGGAAATAATCTGCATGAACATTTTTTCTTTTTTTTTTTTTTGTTTTTGCAAAATTGTTCAGATTTTTAATATTGCAAATCTGAATAGTGGCCCCTGCTTCCCATATGTTTTTAGACCTAAACCATTATGCAGGTGGAATGTAATGTCCCATCATTTCCAAAGCAATACTTTTAAATTTTTGGCTCTTCAGCTGGATTCAATAATGAAGAGAATCTTTTATACACAGAAAACGAAATGTATTGTCTATTAGGTAACGATTAGTGATTATATTCCCCAATCAATTGTGGTGATTAGAGAGGAAGGAGTTAGGATTTGGGCTAACGTGATGCATTTCCTTGACTATAGAAACTTATATATCTCTCACTCCCTTATGTTCTCGTTTAAGAAGATTACTTAAAAGAGATTAAAACAAAAGATTGACCATGTTTAAACCCGAAAAGTTAAACTCAAAGAGAATTTAAGTCACCAAAAATAGCCATAAATTTATCTCATATCAAGGCAAGGCCTTCCATCTTGTTTCTTTACATTAAAATCAACAGCAATTGCAAGCATAAGACTTAAGAGGTTAACCCTTGCCAAAGAGGTCTCTATAGTCAATATCCACATTCAGAATAAGACCATAAAACAATTGTTTTTCTGTGCAGAATGCAAAACGAGACTGGATTCTATGATTTGAATATTTGATTCGCTTACAGCGAGATGGATCATAGAAAAGACAACACGAGAATTATTTTTACTACTAAATTATTGTATAGATGAGAGGCGGATACATTGTGTCCATAATGTACATGTATCGTTCTCTGTTTCTTTCTCTGTAGAAATATCTGAACGTGTCGACGGTACTCTGTGAGCTTCCAAATGGAGCAAAAGGTAATTCATGTACTGTAGAAGATAAAATTTCTTGTACATCTGATATCACGCGCAAACACACTGAGAGAGACATAGAACATCTACTTCAATCAAGGATTCCCTCACATTTATGCAATGTCGAAAAGCTTTCAGCTTGGAGAGTCTGCTCGATTTGAAAGTTGATAGCATCTTCACATTCATGCACTGAAAGAGATAGACATGGAGAGAGAGAGAGAGATAGAGAGAGAAGGAATATTTTATTTTTAAAAGTGGCTCTTAACTCGTCCATCTATGGAGAGATAGAGAGAGAGAGAGAGATAGGGAGAGAGAGAGAGAGAGAGAGGGGGGGGAGACTTAAGCAAGATCCTCTTGTAGAAAGCGACGGTGAATTTGTCTGTCTATGAGATTCTCAATAGTACAGACACCATAGACAGATAGAGAGCGATGGAGCCAAACACAGAATAGCAGGATTATTCATAGCCACCATTTATCCATAAGCTGTGGTTGCAATACAACGACTCATCATTGATTGCTGATTGCTTAGATTCCCCTGGAGCTCTATACGTTTATGAGGTGTCCCATACTTGAAGAGAGGGACAAGGAATATTAGATAATTGCTTAGCTTTGTCAACAAAAGCGATAAGATCCCTTATGTTCTATAGGAGAGGGCCACGTTTAATAACAACGAAAATCGAAAGACTTTTCTTGAGCTTATGCTTTGTATTTCGTAATGGTGAAGTGATGAAATTTGATACCCTTTCGCACAAAAACACTACATGGCATGTTTGATAGATAAGCATTGGCTTCATTTTCTGGACGTTGGTCAACTAGATGTAAGTAAATTGACAGTACCATCCGTTTCTCTGTCAACTGATTGAAATTTTTTTTACTGTCCTCTCAAAAAGAATGACAATGCAAGTGAAATTATCTACTGATTGAGCTTTTCTCACAACCCTCTCATAAGAATGACAATGCAACTGGGAATTATCTGCAAATGTTTACATTTGTGGATAAACTTCTCATGAGAATGATAGTAAATTTGATTTATAAAGGTGAAGGCATTCAGGGGGTTAATCTTTCTCACACATGGGCATACTACTTCATACATATCTCTATGTACAAAGGCTCTATGCTAGCAAGCGTAATGATCCCACAACTGCCATGGATAAGATTTTGTGGTGAATGTGCGCACACGTTAAGTAGAACTGTCGGGCAATTCACCTCTAGGGTGGGAGATGGGGGTTTGGGTCCCTCAGGCACTATGGACACTCCCCAACCGTATGCTTGGGATGTATGCCTCCGAGCAAGTGGAGCTCCACCTTTAGGCCGCCTTTCGATGTGACCAACGTTTGGGCTAGATTGATGCTAAAAGTGATCCTCTTGGTCCGGGAGCAAAGTTCTTCACGATGAAATCGAAGATTATCGTGAAAAGTGGGGTTTTCTTTGTTGTACAGCACTTGTGCAAAAGCTTTGAAACCCTAGGTGTTTCCATCTTGGCCTTCGAGCTTGTCAAACCAATATTCTTGTCTGACGTTGGGGTCATCCTTCCCCTGGGTCCACCCTAATGGGCCTTGAGGCTCTATATGCTAGTAGTGTCTAACCCTTAAATTGTGGAATATGGGATCCCATGTGTGTTATGTCTTCTTTGACTTGTATATTTCAATTAATTCAAGCTAATCTAAGGAGATTAGGTAAAAAACCAACTTCCTATGGTGAATGTCAAACAGCTCTAGCTTAAGCGAGAGATTCTTTTAACTCTATTGAGGGGTGAGGGTTCAAGTCCTCTAGGTTCACTAGTAAGACATTCCTCATCATGATATAAGGAAATGTTAAACCAGACCCCTTTGAGGAACCATTGGCATTCAATTGCTCTTGGTGGTCAATGTTGATAGTGGAAAAGGTCATGTTTGCTATGGTGGCATCAACTACAGTTCAAACCAATCTCCGTATCTGAACTTAGGACCGTCTATTCCCAATTATATTCTTAGTTGGCCTTTGGGCTCTATCAATCTTAGTAGATGCTAGGAGTTCAACCCCTACTTGTGTGGATTTTTAGGGTTGGGGATTCCAGGGTGCCATTGTGCTGTGTCAAACTCGAGGACAACATGTGACCAGCTCAAACTGGTGATAAGAACTATTTGTTAATCACTTCCTCGATACTTGGACATGGTTAGTTCTAGAGTATGGAGTACCGGAATCCCCTGTTTATTGGATTTTTTTTTTTTTTTTTTTTTGCGTGTGACCAGAAAGTAAAGGTCTTTTCCTCGATAACATCTCCATGGGTATGTATTTAATTGGATCTGTCTTAAGGCGTCCTTGAGGTGAATTCTTTGTGACGCATGAGTTCCATTACCATGCTCCGTCTTCACATTTACTATGTTGCATGGTTCATGCATGATAACTACCAAACGGAAATATCACTTAGTAATTTTTTCATAAATTGGAATTCCAGCCATCTTCATGTACATATTCCCATTAGATAAATATTTTCCATCATCTACACTCTTTCAAATGGGTCCTATACCCTCGATGACCAATCTCTTTTTGAGTTCTGTCTATGTACATCCTCATGAGGCATAAAGATGATGATGGAGGCCAATTCATGGAGAAACCACATAAATAGAAACACATTACTTTCCCCCAACCACATATAAAGAAAAGCTATCACTCCGTTTGCATGCAACCCTTACAATTGGCCTGTTAAGTTGCCACCCACAAGCATGCCACATGGCACTCATGTGAGGGCCTATTTGGATGAAGATTAGAGTGATTTCCCATCCCAATGGAACTCAACCTCTAATGAAACACTCATTCGCAAACCATCAAGCATTTCAAGAATGTAATATGGTTATATCAGCCACGCACACCTTCTACCATAAATATAACTTCTATGCAAATGGAAGATTTGAGGTCTTCGAAGTCCATCGAAAGTTCATCTTTAAGACATTTTTTCCAATTTAAAATTCTCCTTTTGGCATTGCAAGTCATAAACTTAACACCAATAAAATAATTATTTCCTGGACATTCCACGTAAGAAATCGTGGAGCTCTTTATTATTTAAAATGCTTTCTTTTCCCATTCCTAAAGGAATTTTCTTTGACGCTTTTATATAATTTGACTATCTAGGATGCAAAACCTTTAAATTACTCTATATAAACTTCCTATTATAAATATTCATTTAAAAACACAATAATGACCGTGAAATATAATTTTCATCCATTGAGCTTGACCCACAAATTTATACTTTGAAATTCCGTAATCTTTGACATTGGATAAAAGATTTCACCATAATGCATGCCGTATTTCTGCACATGCATCTTTGCAACACGATGACTTTTATACTTTTTTATAAGAATATCTGGTTTTTTATTTTATTTTACATATATATTTACATTCAAATGGATTATTATTTGCAGGTACTTCACTAATTACCATGTATTGTTTTCTCTAAATGCATTTATTTCCTCATTCACATCTTCCTTCCATTCTTTATTATTTCATGCTTCCGTACGCCCTTTAGAATCGGGATGTTTAATCTTCTGTATTATACATGTATGATGGAGACTTAGCACACCCGCTTTATTTTTCATTGCATCTTGTAGGTCGTTCTCTTCAATATTTTCTACTAGACATGCATGATTTATTACAAAGATTTAGCACATCCACTTGACTTTTAACTCAGGTACGTTTGCATTAATGAACCTCTTAGTTTATTCCCTTTCATTAATTACTTCAATGAGGTACATATTTCTTTCTTTTCAAAGCATCAGCAATTACAATTGTATGCGGTTCAAAACAGAGAAATAAAGAGTATCTTTTTTTTAATCTACCGTATTATGAAGTTCTATTCTTGGGATATATGAAACATGTTATTCATACTAGGTAAGAAGGCCTGATCTCAAACACACATAATGGACCTGCACTACCTCGACTAATCATTTGACCAGAACCACCGAGTTGAGTGCTACTAAACATTTAGCAGAATTTGAAGCACTTGTATTGGCAAACCAAAACCTATACATATGTTTGGCACAAAATGACAAAATTGTTTGCATAAGCATTGTGATAGTGCATTTAGAGCTCAAAATGAGATCATATCAAAATTTTGCACACCACAAAGCAAAGCTATTTTGAGCTTCTAATGTCTATGGGTATGCTCACCAATTTTCATGCAATTTTGAGACTGTGACTAGAGGAATGTTGATGACACCTTAGATGAAGCACTGACCTACTTTGATACTAATTGTTGGATTTTGAGGTCTACGGAAGCAAACAAACAACACAAGGAAGAAGAAGCAAAACACACCACTGAATGAATTACCAAGTGATGGGAGAAATCCACTCTGCATGCTCGATAGGCACAATAAACCCCACCTTCAACCACCAATCAAGTTCTGCTTTGACCTGTGCCACATAGTGAGGATTCATTATGTAACTGGGTTGTTTGATAGGTCGTGCATCTGTTTTTAGCACTACCCTGTGCTGATAAATCCTTGGAGCCAACCCCTTCATATCTCGGTAATCCCATGCAAACACATCAGAGAACTCTTGTAGCAACTGCAACAAGTTAGCCTGGAAGGTCTCGGATAATCCCGCCTTAATTTTTACTGGTCGTAGGTTGGTGTGATCACCTAAATTGTAGATGACCAATTGATCTTCCGATACGTAGACCTGCCGATTTCCAAATCATCTCTTGACTAAAGTAATTGTTGGAGCATCGTATCATCCAAGGTCTGTTCAGTACTTGACTCATGCTCACCGGTTAGTGGTATCATCGTACAGGCTGCCGGACTCTAGTTATCAGCCACTGTTTGTAAATCTACAGTGCCAAGTGCCATCAAATCCTTGTTGGCTATAAAAAAAAGCTTCCTCTTCATCGTCGGAGAGACCATCCAACATGTGTATAGGCTCCACTAGATATGGTCGTGCATGTGAGTCAAGGTCATTTTGAAGACAACCCCTTGTAGAGTAATCGGAATATCTCGCACCAAGCCCACCGGATGGACTCGAGATTGATCAGCCATGCGTACAAAGAATTGAACGGGTTCAATTTTCATCCACCCCATCCGTTTGCAAAGTGCTATTGTTGCTATGTTTACCCGAGATCCGCCATCAATTAAGACTTGGGTGATTTTATGGTTTTTGTACCATACCGTGATCAGCGGTACCGTATGGTCCACCATTGGGTCCATTTCCGGTTGGATTGTGGTTGTTGCGGGAGCACTCGAGGATCCTGGACTGACTTGCTGCTGAAACTATTGACGCACTCTAGGGACCAAAGCCAATAGTTGACCCAAGGGCAATGTAATTGATGCCTTGGACAGAACATCCCACACCGAATCAGATTTGGCTGTTTTCGATACGGTCTCCGGTATGGACTCCGGTACTGTGTGAGTCAGATTTTGCCCTTCTGGTACTTTTAGTGGTATGCTTTGTTGCGTCACCGGAACTGGGTCAGGGAACACGGTTTGTTTCTGCATCACCCACTTGCTTGATTTTGTAAACACCTTTTGTTGTTCACAAATTTCCGGTTCAAAAATCTCTGCAGCTGGCTATAATTGTTTTTCGAAACGTGTTTGGACCACTGTTGCTTGCATGTCTACTGCCAAAATATACACCATATTCGCCATTGGATGTTGTCATTCCTTTTTCTTTTTGTCGTACTCGGCCGCGTCTTTACAAAACCTTCGGATATGCCCAAATTCACCACAAAAATGACATTTAGGGGGTGGAGGAGATGTACCTTCTCCTGATGGACTTGCATTCCAACGGGCTTGTCCAAAATTATTTGACCGTCCTCCTCGATAATTCTTGTATCCCTGGTACGGGCTATTCCTCATCTGTGGTGGTACATAATGGTTGGCCAATTGCCCTTCTTCCTGAATGATGGCATTAACAGCTGCTCTATTCTATACTTTTGCATTATACGGACAAGTCTCTGTGGTGTGGTCTGCTGTATGGCAAATGGCACAATACATTTGATTCAGCGCGCATGTTGAGCTGATGTGCCCTGGATTTTTGCATTTGGTACAGTATATCTATTTCAAAGGATCCTCGTTGGATTGCCTCGATGCTTTCAGCATAGATCTTCGGTGAATCCACCCACTTTGTTTTCTAATTGTAATGCCATAGCGATGACGGCATCCAAAGTCATTCCACCCACACACCGTATGATCATGATCTGTTTCAGTTGGGGCTTTAATCCGTTGATGAACCACTGAGTGATAACGTCGTCCGGTAAATTCGCATGTGCTGGTGGTAGCTACCGTAAATGAGTCCGAAATAGCGTGGCATAATCCTGTACATTTTGGTGTGGCTTCTGCCTATTATTCTGCAGGTAATCAAAAATTTTGGTTGGGTTCTTCTTTAATCAGAATCATTGCAGAAATGCATCCTTCACATCATCGTACTGTCGGAAGTGGTTCAAATCATATTCGGTTAGCCATCGTGCAGCTTCATTAACCAAAGTTGACCGGAACACAATAGTCTTATACGCAGGGTCTGCTGGGTAATTCAAAACTGCATAATTAATCTCAAAGGTCCGCACATGCGCATCGGGATCATCCCCCGAAAAACCTCCAAATTTTGTATACGTGACTTCGGCTGGCACCGGACGCGGTGGAGCAATCTGTTGTTGTTGTTGCTGTTGTTGTTGCTGTTGTTGTTGTTGCTGTTGTTGCTGTTGTTGTTGTGAGCCACTCATGGTACTATTGTTATCAGCGTTGTTGTTGTTACCTGAATTTTGGGGGGATATCTCTTGATATTCATGGATTGTATGGTCAACCTGCTCACTTTCTGGTCCTAAGATATCGTTGAACCGATTGCTTAGCTCAAAATCTAACAACCCTTCCTCAACTTTAGTATCAAAATTGGCTAAACTTGCACCAAAAAATGGTGGGCGCAATAAGTTTCCATCGAACAGCATAGGAGTCTCACCGAAAAGTTCAAATGGTCACCAGATACCACCGAACTCTCACGAAAATCATTGAATTCTCACTGAACCAGGCTGCACTTTCATCGGAAGCGTTCTCACTGGATAACGTGAACCTATCACCGAAAGCGATCGAATTTTGACCGGATAATGCGGAACTTTCTCGGCACTGCACCACTGTACAACCAGAAATCACCGTACTTTCTTTAGAAGGGACCGGACTCTCACCGAAACACACCAGATTCTTGTTGTGCGCTACCGAACTACCACCGGAATCGCCGCTGGCTGGCTGGGCTGATCCTTCTGCCACTGGACTTAATTGTCCTACACTTCTACTACCAGGGGGTGTTTCTAATAAGTTTGAAACTGCCCAGGGATGTTGATCTCTGCGGTATTTAGGGTACAATTCACTGGAAAATGTTACCGGCATATATCAAAGAATTCTTCGTCAGTCTTTAATCTTCTATACAACTGGCTACTCCATTTCCCACAGACGGCGCCAGTGTTAAATCTTAATTGTTTAAAGTTAATTCAACTCTGGGTTCTTGGGATGGTTAGGGATCTGTAAACAGAGGCCTGTTTGTAATTTCCCAAATCTACAGGTTCATTATATTCCACTTTATAGACTTCCACGCATTAATTGTTTGAATATGTTTACAGAACACCTCGATACTACCGCACAGTTAACTATATAACTTCTTCACGTATCGCGTTAATCTGTCAATCTTAATACTTCATTAAGACTTAATTAACTATTAATCTTAATCAACGGAATTGACAAGTACTCGCATTACACAGAATTTTGGCAAACCCACGCTCCACTGCAGGCTCTCGCCCAGACGAACAGTCTGACGACATGATACCTACTGCTTCACGCGACTCTTCTTTTATTAATTTGTCAAGAGTTACAACTTTTGTGCTACGCCTTATGCGTGCAACTTTTCAGGGTATATTACAAAAATTATGAGTTCCTTTTCGGCGGCTCACAGAGCTCAATGGATCTCTTGCTTGAGTTCTTGGTGAATATCCATGAGGTATTGGACCTTATCTTTTGTAGTTGGGTTCTTGAAATGATTTGATATTTGTACATTCATCTTTGGATGTTGTCCATAATTTTCAAGGAAGGGAGTTTGCTTGGTTGATGTATGAACATTGTTGTTATAGGAAAACCTTGAAAAGGTTAAAAGCATAAACCAATGATTTTGATAATTGTTGATGGTGCAATAGAGATAGTGATCTAAGACTTGATTAACTTATTCTATTTTTCTAGGAGTGTGTGGATGATTGGTTGTAGACTCTTCCAAAAGTTGGATATGAAATATGGACCTTGATTATTAACAATATCATCATGAAATCCATGAAGCCTAAAAATATACTTGAGAAAACGGCTAGCATTGGTAGCACCTATGATTGCCTTGGTAGGGGGAATGAAGTATGCCATCTTTGTGAATTTATCCACTATAACAAGAATTTCATCATACTTATCGAAGATTTTTTATTCTTGATAATTGTTGATGGTGCAATAGAGATACTGATCTAAGACTTGATTAACTTATCGAACCAATCATTTTGACAATTGTTGATGGTGCAATAGAGATACTGATCTAAGACTTGACTAACTTATTCTATTTTTCCAGGAGTGTCTGGATGATTGGTTGTAGACTCTTCCAGAAGTTTGATATGAATTATGGACCTCGATCATTAACAATATCATCATGAAATCTATGAAGCCTAAAAATATACTTGAGAAAATGGCTAGCACTAGTAGCACCTATGATTGCCTTGGTAGGGGGAATGAAGTATGCCATCTTTGTGAATTTATTCACTACAACAAGAATGGCTCGACTTCAAATTCTCCATGATCATCGATCTTGATAGGTGGTAAAGGACTAGGTCTCTCCCCACTCAATGGAAAAATTTAATATGTTGCCTACATGGATCCATGAAAAAGTAGATGTACTCTCATGGTACTCAATAACTAGATCTTGAATGCAATTGCATTAATCTCAATCAAGATGATTAAAGGAACAAATCTCTTATGTTCTAGCTCTAAACAAGATCTTGAAGTCTACAAATTATTTATGAGTAACCACACTTTATCACCGACATTGTTGGATGGATTCTAAACATGATGCTAAAATACATAAGACTTATATTTTTTGTGAGCTCAATGGATCTCTTGCTTGAGTTCTTGGCGAATGTCCATGAGGTATTGGACCTTATCTCTCATAGTTGGGTTCTTGAAATGATTTGAGATTTGTACATTCATTTTTGGATGTTGTCCATAACTTCCAAGGAAGGGAGTTTGCTTGGTAGATGTATGAACATTGTTGTTATAGGAAAACCTTGAAAAGGTTAAAAGCATAAACCAATCATTTTGATAATTGTTGATGGTGCAATAGAGATATTGATCTAAGACTTGATTAACTTATTCTGTTTTTCTAGGAGTGTGTGGATGATTGGTTGTAGACTCTTTGAAAAGTTGGATATGAACTATGGACCTCCATCATCAACAATATCATCATGAAACCCATGAAGCCTAAAAATATACTTGAGAAAACGGCTAGCACTGGTAGCACCTATGATTGCCTTGGTAGGGGGAATGAAGTATGCCATGTTTGTGAATTTATTCTCTATAACAAGAATGGCATCATACTTATCGAACCTTGTTAAATCTGTGATGAAATCCATAGGTAATGAAAATCATGGCCTTTGTGGAATAGGTAAAGGTTGCAAGGGGCCATGAGGTCTATAATGATGTACCTTAGATCCATTTCAAGTTTCACAAGTTTGAATACATGACTTCACTTTCTTCCACATTTGAGGCCACCAAAAATCCCTTGATATAACTTCTATTATTTAATTATTCCAAAACGTCATGTTACAAGGTAATCATGATGTTGGTGAAGCACTTGCATTCTACGTAGTGGGACATACAACACGTTCTTATTATATAGAAACCCATTTTTTGCATAATGATGGCTCCAAGTGGACAAAGACATGGGATTTGAGGGGTTCAAAGTTACTTGGAGAACATTTGGAGTTTATGGAGAAACCCCTGGCAAAGCATCTCGAAGCATATGGTTTAAGCCCTTGAGCTATTTAGACTTATTTAGTCCCAATCAAAGGGCTTTGACCCTTAGGATTGATATTTCCTAAGGGTATGATATTTGACCCTTAGGGTGGCCTCTAAAGCCTTTGGATGTTTATGTACAATCTTGAGAGAAATCCATTTAGAGTCCATGTGATTTCATGTGACTTCCAAGGTTACCTGACCTTCGATTAGAATCCATGTGGAGGGGACATTTGGCAAGATGTCCATGTGAGAGCCATGTGACTTTCAAGGTTAGAAGACCTTGGATTAGAATCCATTTGGAGGAGACACTTGGGAAGTTCTCCTTACATTTCCCCCTTAGCCTAAATGTATATATATGGGTGGATTTGGTTGGGTGGATGTGTGCATCTCTCATCCTTTTGTGGGTTTAGAGTATGATATAGCTTGAGTAGTTTTATCTCTTTCGTTCTCGGTTTATTTTTTGGTTGGAAGATGGAATCTTTCATTTAACATTGGTATTCTCAGCTTGCTTGATTGCTCCATGGAGAATGAGACCAATCCGCGAGAACCTTTTTCGGGAGGAGGTGAGATTGTTTCGAGATTCCTTCTTCGAAGATCTCCACAAAAGGATGATTCAAAGTTCCCCCTAAAGGCATAGGGGTCCCTCTTAATAAAGGCCCACCTATTCAAGTTTTAACTCCACGCCCATTTGAGTTCCATCAAACTCTCAATCGGCATGCACGTGGATGTGGATTGACAAATAGGTGCCTTACTAGCCGGCCATCAGAGAGGTGTGGGCAGTTTCGAGACAACAGTAAAAGATGATAAACTAATGAAAGAAGTTACAATATGTACAAGGAGGCAGCATCCTACGTGCCAACCCAGAGAACTTCCCACACAAAATTAAGGGAAGAGAGCCAAAACCATAATGAACCTTTCTTGAGAATACATAGAGAGCAGGGTGTTTCTCCCCCAAAGTTGAGAATACATAGAGAGCAGGGTGTTTCTCCCCCTTTGGGGGAGGTTATTGGAAAACATTGATACAATAGATGTCTGCTCATGAGGGGTAGAATTGACACATTTGAGGCTGCTCCTGCCAAAGGAGTACAAAACGTTTTTTAGGGGGATGGTGAAATCCTTATTTCCAGCCCTGAACACATGTTGATTTCTATTGAGCCAAATGAACCATAGTATGTGACTCCTCCAAAGATGCCAAAGGACCAAGTCCATTTTGTTATTACATCCCAAGAGAATTTATTTATACCCAAGCTTGGCCAGGTTCCTAATCTGAAAGTATGAGCAAAGGAGTTTCCAAAACGTTTGAGCATGCTTGTAATTAATGAACAGGTGGGCCAAATCCTCCTCCCCACCACATATTATACAACTTCCACTATTTTTATTTATCATATTTTGTCTACTACGAGTCCATATTCCATTGTGGATGATGAGCCACTGAAGGAAGGAGTGGCTGATGTTGACGGGGAAGCTCCACAAAGAAGTGAACCTGAATCTCCATTGGTTGTAAGACTAGCCCACCTTCCATCTACATTTCAATTTGGTAGCAACAAAAAAGACAATTGCCCTATTTTCCTTGTACGTTTCCACATATCTTCGCCCACTTCTTGCATGTCTAGGTGCATCATCTTGCACTCCTCCATCTTTTTTTCCAAAATCTTCATGTGCTTGAGAATGACTTGCAAGCAGGCAAAAGACAGAGGGATTAGGGACCTGCAATCCTCATCATTCATAACCTCACCTAAGGGGATAAACCAATCCTAGGTTCTTATTCCCATCTTGAAGCACTTGTGTTCCTTGATAGACTGTTGGAGATTGTGCCAAAAGCAAGCCATCCATACCAGGGTGACTCCTGAAGGAAAAAAAAAATTGATGTTGCAGGTGAAGTTTTTCTTAAGAATGTAAGACTTTTTAACCTTCATCCAGAAAAGCCAGAACCTGTAAGAAAGAGAGATACGGATAGGACAAAAATTTTGAGAAGAAACAACTATATCCCATAAATTATTATTAACCAAAGATTTGTAATTTTTAACATAAAATCTGTGAGTATTCCTCTTCAAAAGCTGAGCCCAAATGTCAATGGAGGTAATGCTTCTGAGGATCCACTTAGAAGCTAGATTGTCAGCCATCTTGGTGGGACAAACCAACCCAATTCGACCCTCAAATTTAGGGAGGCATCAAATATTCTAGGATACTTTAGGAGCCTTGTATGAAAATTCACTACCTTTCCACATAAATCTTCTTGCTGGAGCAGTGACTTGTTTCAATCAAGCTTTGGATGGCTATCAACAAGATAAAAAATAGGTGATACAAGGAAAAATATAATGCTTGAGAATGAAAGTTCTATGAACCAAGGAGGATAGGGAATTATACCACCTCATTACCTTGTTTCTGAATTTCTAAATAATCCAATCCCATCTTTGTTGGAAGAAAACTTTGAACCCCATAGGGATGCCCAAAAGTCTAAAGACAACCTGTTCCTGCAAAATGTGACAACCAGCATTAGCACCACAATCAGGCACCAGGTTGTTGGAAGACCTAAAACCAGTTTTAGTGTGGTTCACTTGAGAACCACTTGCAAGACAAAAGATTTGCAAACAGTCCATAAAACAAGAAGCTGAAGAAGGGTTAGTAATAGTGCACATATTGGTGTCATGAGCAAAAATTTACAAACCAAGCCCAGCATTAGAGTTAGGGATAGCAATGCCTTTTATCCTACCACTTTCCATTTCATGTTTAACTAGCCACCCAAGGGAATCACTAGCTATGGCAAATAGCAAGGGAACCAAGGGGCAACCCTTGTCTAATAGATCTACAAAGCTTGAAGGGTTCAAAAAGTTACCCATTCATAGCAATTCTAGAATGGGCATTGCCAAATAAAGTGCTAACATACTTAATGAATCTCCTACCATCTCATATGTCATGAAGAGACTGTAAGTCAAAGTCCCACTCATTTCTATCATAGGCCTTATCAAAGTCTACTTTGAAAAAGTAGTAATCTTGGTTAGATTCTTCAGCATAGTCCTATCCTTCCCAGATAGAGATGATAGCATCAAGGATAACCCTACCTTTAATGAATCCTTTTTTTTTCAGGGAGAATAATCTTGTTCATAATTGGACTAAGTCTCCTAGCAATAGCAAAAGCAAAACTCTTGTAGATAGGGTTAAGACACGTGATAGGTCTCTAGTTATTAAGGTTCTCTTTATCTCCTTTTTTGTAGATGAGCCGAATCACACTAGTGTTGCTTTGCACATGAAAAGCACCTCTGCTAGTAGCCTTTTGCGAAATCAAAAGGAGGTATAGGGTTAGGAAGTCATTAAGCTCCAAAAAAAACTCATTAGGAATGCCATCAGATCAAGGAGATTTACAAGGTTTCCTCTACGGATGGATTCTTTAATCTCACTAGTAGAGAGGGGCAGTTCTAAAAGGGAAGCCAAGCTAGGAGAGATCATTTTTTGTCTCTTTAGAGCAATACCAGCCCTGGCCCTATGGATATCCTCCCCCCTCTTGGAGCACTAGAGAATACATCAGTGAAGAAGCACAAGGCCTCCTGCAGATTCTCCTTCATGTTCTTTGCAGAACCACCATCTCTTTTATCAAGCATGGGAATGAAGTCCTTAACCTTTTTCCTTCTTAACAGATCATACATACATTTGACCGGTCTATCATGCTTCCCAACTCAATACTCCTTAGAGTTAGCAAGAGCCAACTTGGCAACAAGAAACTATTCAAGATTCCACTAACATTGGAGGTCTAGCATCTCCTTGGAAGGGTTGTTGAGATCATGGGCTTTGAGGGACTCAAGAATGGTCTCTCTTCTTTGGCCTCTTATTTTGGTGGAAAGTCTCTTGTGGTTGGTAAAAATCTTTTGCACATCCTTGATAGCCTTCTCGCAACTAAGAGAGGGGGATCTTTGAAGTTCCACTGAAAGGCAACTTTGACATGCTCAACCACACTAGGGATTTTACGGAGGGTGAGGTCTAAGTGGGGCCACCCCCCTTTAAAGTTAGGAGAGCCTTTCTTAAGAGTGGTTATCAGGGGCTTGTGGTCAGATAAAAACCTGGGATGATCAACATGACAATGTCCCAAATTGAGTCGAGTAATCAATAAGGTCATGGTGATTACACTGGAGTTAGACGTGTGCGGAAGCACATGAACAGCGCAAGGAAGAAGAAGTAGCTTGGAGCACAACACACAATACTAAATGTATTACCACTAGAATGTAGAAAGATAAGTAACCCATTAGGGCTATAGGCATATATACAAGCGAGGGGAGAAAACCTCCTAAAGAGGGAAAAAGATTCCCCGGTAGTCCTAGAGTGTTCACACACATCACTACCTAAATATATCAACAAATCCCACCTGGAAGTGATGCGGTGAACAAGGAGCTTGAACTCATGTATAAGAAAGTGCCAAGCTATGTGGAATCAATCCACAAAAGGAAGTAAGCCCAAAGCTTTGCGGGAAGCTTCAAACTTTTCCCTAGGCAGAGCCTTCGTGAAAAGGTCAGCAATGTTCTCATGTGTGGCACATATGCCAAGCTAATCTCTCCAATAGAGAACCTCTCCCTGACATAATGATAATGCACCTCAATGTGCTTAGTGCGAGCATGGAACACAGGGTTCCTCACAACTGTCAATGCCCTCTGACTATGAGTGAAGATGGTGGTGGCAGAAGAATGACCAACACCCAAATCATCCATAAGGCTTCTGAGCCACATGCACTCAATAGTTGTTGTGAAAGTTGCCCTATACTCAGCCTCATAACTAGAAGTGGCCACATTAGCTGCTTCTTGCTAAGCCAAGATATGCTTGAGCTACCAAGCATGAAGCAAAAACCACTAGTGGACATAAGTGTCATAGAAACCATCCTAGTCAGAGTCAAAAAAAGCATGCAAATTTGGCGGTAGCGATCCCCCCTTGGGATAAAACAACCCAAGTAGTCGGGTACGTACCACTCAAGTATTGAAAGATGCGCTTAACCACCTGCCAATGCTTGACACCTGGGCAATGCATAAACTTGCTCATTTGTGAGACACCAAATTGAATATCTCGCCGAGTAATGCATAAGTAAATCAAACATCCAGCAACCTGCTGATAGAGAATAGCATCAAATGCATCTCCACCATCATGAAGACTCAATCGTAAAATTGTCTCCATAGGAATGGCAATAGGTTTAGTCTTCAAGGCCAAAACACTGCAATAATGTGTCAATATATTTCATTTGACACAAAGCCATTCCACTGTCAACGTGCATAAATTGAATGCCCAAATAATGATGCAAATGCCCCAAATCAGACATCTCAAATGAGGCATGAAATCAGCCTTGAAATCAGCAATATGCTTCTCATGAGGACCAGTGAGTAGCATGTCATCAACATACACCACAATGATCAGAAGCACATCATTAGCATGCTTAACATATAAGGTGCTTTTAGTTGGACTGTTCTCAAAACCATGTGCAATCAGATAGCCATGTATCTTTTCATACCAAGCACGTGGTGCTTGCTTTAAACCATATAATGCCATCTTTAACCTGCATACTTGGTTTTCATGCCCTTTCTGCACAAATCCATGGAGCTAAAAAACATACACTTCTTCATGCAAGTCACCATTCAAAAATGTTGTTTTAATGTCCAAATGATGTACATTCCAACCATGATGAACTCCAAGAGCACAGATGCTACGAACAGTAGTCATTTGCCAAGTAGGAGCAAAGGTGTCATCAAAATTAATGCCACTTTCTTGCGCATAACCCTTTGCAACAACCTTGACTTATACATGTCAACTGTTCCATCAGGTTTACGCTTCAACTTGTATACCACTTAGTGCCAATGGCCTTCTTGTTAGGAGGCAAGTCACATAAAGTCCAGGTACCATTTTTCATGATAGCATCATATTCAGATTGCATTACAGCCATCCAATGTTCACAATTTTGTGCTTCATCAAAAGAAACAGGCCCAGCCTCATCACAGAGACTAAGAGGCAGCCATAGCATAGCAATCTGATGCAAAAGAGGCACTATGAGAGCCTGAATGAATACGGTATGACAGAGGTGCATCTAATTTGTTGTCACGCAAAGTCTGCACCAGCCATTTTGGCATAGATTTTGCCTCCTCAATATCAGCTCTCTCATCAGCAAGTGCATCATGTAAATATGCATCAGATTTAGAATGATATGCATCATCACATGAAACCTACAAAGGTTGAGAAGTTGCCTGATTAGGACCAGCACTAGACTGTCCACTTGTAAAAAGAGGAAGAAAAGTATCATACATGTCTTTGTAGATAACAGATATCTCCTTGGTACATGAAAGTAAACGTTGAATAGCATCTTCCATAAAAACAACATCACGGCTGTTGGAGATAGATGTCTGCGAAAGCACGCGAACAGCACAAGGAAGAAGAAGAAGCTTGGAGCACAAACACACAATACTGAATGTATTACCAGGGAATGTACAAAGATAAGTAGCCCATTAGGGCAATAGGCGTATATACAAGCCGGGGGAAAAAAACCTCCTAAAGAGGGAAAAAAGTGCCCCGGCGGTCCTAGTGTGTTCACACACATCACTACCTAAATATATCAACAAATCCCCCCTGGGAGTGATGCGGTGAACAAGTAGCTGGCACTCATGTATAAGGAAGTGCCAAGCTATGTGGAAATCACTCCACAAAAGGAAGTAAGCCCAAAGCTTTGCGGAAAGCTTCATACTTCTCCCTAGGCAGAGCCTTCGTGAAAAGGTCTGCAATGTTCTCCTGCATGGGCACATATGCCAAGCTGATCTCCCCAGCAGAGAACCTCTCCGTGACATAGTGATAATGCACCTCAATGTGCTTAGTGCGAGCATGGAACACAGGGTTCCTCGCAACTACCAATGCGCTCTGACTGTCAGTGAAGATGGTGGTGGCAGAAGACTGGCCAACACCCAAATCCACCATAAGGCGTCTGAGCCACACACACTCAACAGTCGCTGTGAAAGCTGCCCTATACTCAGCTTCACAACTGGAAGTGGCCACAGTAGGCTGCTTCTTGCTCAACCAAGATATACATGAGCTACCAAGCATGAAGCAAAAACCACTGGTGGACACACGAGTGTCATAGCAACCAGCCCAATCTGAGTTAGAAAAAGCATGCAAATCTAGCGCTAGTGATCCCCCCTTGGGATAAAACAACCCAAGTAGCCGAGTACCACTCAAGTAGCGAAAGATGCGCTTAACCACCTTCCAATGCATGACTCCTGGGCAATGCATAAACCTGCTCATCTGTGAGATAGCAAACTGAATATCTGGCCGAGTAATGCATAAGTAAATCAAGCATCCAACAGCCTACTGATAGAGAACAGTATCAAATGCATCTCCAGCATCATCAAGAATCAATCGTAAACCTGTCTCCATAGGAGTGGCAATAGGGTTACAGTCTTCAAGGCCAAAACGTTGCAATAATGTGTCAATATATTTCATTTGACACAAAGCCATTCCAATATCAACTTACATAAACTGAATGCCCAAATAGTGATGCAAATGCCCCAAAGCAGACATCTCAAATGAGGCATGCAAATCAGCCTTGAAATCAGCAATATGCTTCTCAATAGGACCAGTGAGCATCATGTCATCAACATAGACAACAACGATCAGAAGCACATCATTAGCACGCTTAACATATAACGTGCTTTCAGTTGGACTGTTCACAAAACCATGTGCAACCAGATAGGCATGTATCTTCTCATACCAAGCACGTGGTGCTTGCTTTAAACCATATAATGCCTTCTTTAACCTGCACACCTGATTTTCATGCCCTTTTTGCACAAAGCCACGGGGCTGAAAAACATACACTTCTTCATGCAAGTCACCATTCAGAAATGTTGTTTTAATGTCCAACTGATGTACATTCCAACCATGATGGGTTGGAAGTGCACAAATGCTCCAAACAGTAGTCATACGGCATGTAGGTGCAAAGGTCTCATCAAAATCAATGCCTCTTTCCTGCGCATAACCCTTTGCAACAAGCCTAGCCTTATACCTGTCAACTATACCATCAGGTTTACGCTTCAGCTTGTATACCCACTTAGTGCCAATGGCCTTCTTGCCAGGAGGCAAGTCACATAAAGACCATGTACCATTCTTCATTATAGCATCATATTCAGATTGCATGGCAGCCATCCAATTTTCTGAATTCTGTGCTTCATCAAAAGAAAAAGGCTCATTCTCATCACAGAGACTAGACGAAGCCATAGCATAGCAATCTGATGCAAAGGAGGCACTATGAGCGCCTGAACGAGTACGATATGACAAAGGTGCATCTAATTTGCTGTCACGCAAAGTCTGCAACAACCATTTTGGCATAGTTTTTGCCTGCTCAATATCAGCTCTCTCATCAACAAGTGCATCATGTAAATTTGCATCAGAAATAGAATGATCTGCATCATCATATGAAACCTGGAAAGGCTGAGAAGTTGCCTCATTAGGACCAGCACTAGACTGTCCACCTATAAAAAGAGGCATCAACGTATCATACATGTCTTTGGAGCTAACAGATGTCTCCTTAGTACATGAAAGCAATGGCTAAATAGCATCTTCCACAAAGACAACATCACAGCTAACCAGAATGCGTTTAGTTTGTGGATGATACAGACGATAGCCTTTACTTTCAGAACTGTACCCAACAAAAATACATTTTACTGCCTTATCATCCAAGTTTATCCGATGTTGTTTAGGCACTAATGCATATGCCAAACAACCAAAAAACACGCAGATGAGCAACTGATGGCTTGCGATCATGCCAAGCCTCATATGGAGTGATAGACTGCAGCGCTTTAGTGGGACACCTGTTAAGTACATATGCTGCACACATGATAGCCTCAAGCCAGAAACTATGTGGTAAAGCCTAACTCTTGACCATGCACCTCGCCATCTCCATGAGTGACCTGTTCTTTTGTTCAGCAACTCCATTCTGTTGAGGTATATACGACACTGTACACTGGTGTTTTATCCCACGTTCAGCTAGAAATGCATTAAAATCAGAAGACATATATTCCTCCCCTCGATCAGAACGGAGGGTGCCCATTTTACATGCTGACAGATTTTCAGCCAGAACCAAAAACTGTTTAAAGCACATGAACACTTCGGACTTTGCTTTGAGTGGATATACCCATGCATGCCTGGAAAAATCATCAATGAAAGTCACGAAGTAAAGGTAATTCCCAAAAGAGGGTGTCTGCATAGGACCACAGACATCACTATGTACAAGCTGCAATTTCTGCGTAGCCCGAATTGAACCATCTTTTGGAAAGGAGGAACGCTGCATTTTGCCCAAAATACAGCCTTCACATACATGTTTTCCAGGTGCCTCAAGCTTGGGCAAAGAAGATACCATATCAGATTTCTACAGGCGTAGCAAACTATTAAAATTCAGATGACCAAAGCGTGCATGCCAAAGCTTTGCATCTGACATAGCCTGAGAATCATGAACTGCACATGCCGAATCATTCACAGATCTTTCATAGTCTATGAGCTTGTACAGTCCACAACACAAAATGCCAGAAGCAATAATCACATTGCCATTTGATAGATCATGAATTGTACACCTGTCATCAACGAATTTCACAACCAAGCCAATCTTGGCTAATGCAGAAACTGATAACAGATTCTTCTTGATCCCTGGCACAAATAAAGCATCTGACAAGGTGAAAGAACTACCATCAGCAGTAGTCAGAATGATCTTACCAACTCCCATAACAGGATAAGAGGAGTTGTTGGCGCATGTGACAGTATTCCCTGTAGGGGCAGGCTCAAGTGAAGAGAAGAAACTGCGCTGCGAGGTAATATGTTTGGTCGCCCCACTATCAAAGTACCAAACATCTGATTCCACTGCAGACATGCACTGCTCATGAGAAGATGGGTCAAAACTGCAAACAGTAGTAAACGCCCATTCTTCTTCCTTCACAAGATTAGCAGACTCTGTTTTTGGTGTAGAGGCTTCTGCAACAACCATTCCAGCCTCCTTTTTCTTTGCCTCTTTTGCAGTCAGTTTTGGACAGTTCTTTATGATATGATCTTTCCCTTTACAGTACTTGCAAAACAATTTCTGCTTTTCTGATTTCTTCTCATCTTTATCCTGGTTCTTCGAATGTGCAACATTTGCAGATTTCTGCTTACTAGTAGAAGAGCTCCATTTTCCTTTACCCTTCTGACTAGCCAAGAAAGCTTGATCTGCAACACGCATAATGGACCTGTTCTGTCTGGACTGATCTTCCTGCAACAGAACAGAGACTAACTCCTCAAATGATAAGGCATTCGGATTGCCTTTCATCATCAACCGAAGAGTAGAAGAAAAACTTTGATATGAATCAGGAAGACCATTCAGAACGGTCTGCACAAGTGAGCTATCTGGTATAACCTCATCAACAAAAATCAATTGTTCCTTCAAATCTTTGATCTTCGTTAGGAAACTGTCCATAGAATCACCTTCAATCATGTGCTCACTCTCCAACTGTTTTCGGAGGTAAGCAACACGAGCCTCATTCCTAGCTTGGTACAATGTGGTAAGTGTATCCCAAGCATACCTAGTTGTTCTGCAAGAGCGAATATGAGGAATAATGACACGTTTGACAGACAAAGCTATCAATGCATGTGCCTGGGTATCTCTGCCATCCCAACGAATTTGCTCTGTAGTAGGTGCAACAGAAACAGCAACACGAACAGGAATCTGCGGAATATCATCTTCGATACCATCTTCATCAGCTCCAGCACCCGTATTTGCAGTACCTGTCATCACGGGTGTAACATGACGTTTTTCAACACCATGCACAATGTTCCACAATGCTTTTGCAAACCAAACATGTCGCATCATATAAGCCCATACTGGGTAGTTGGTACCATCAAACTTATCCTCAACAGCCAACATACGGAATACATCACTACTTTCAGCCATGGCCGGTGACTAAAATACCTTGATGCAAAAAATTGATTGTATCTCAAAAAGTTGAACAGAACTGCCCAGACGAGTTCTGCTAGACCTGTAGCAGACTTCGAGACGCTTAAACTGGCAAACAGAAACTTATATATACCTTTGGCACAAAAAGACGAAATAGCCTACACAAGCGCTGCGATAATGCATTCGGAGGCCGAAACGAGCTGAGTATGCTCACCAAAATTCGTGCGATTCTGAGACTGCAAACGGAGGAGTGTCGACGGCGCCCTAGATGAAGTGACGACCTGCTCTGATACCAATTGTTGGAGATAGATGTCTACGAAAGCACGCGAACAGCACAAGGAAGAAGAAGAAGCTTGGAGCACAAGCACACAATACTGAATGTATTACCAGAGAATGTACAAAGATAAGTAGCCCATTAGGGCAATAGGCGTATATACAAGCCGGGGGAAAAAAACCTCCTAAAGAGGACAAAAAGTGCCCCGGCGGTCCTAGTGTGTTCACACACATCACTACCTAAATATATCAACAACGACTAACCAAAATGCATTTAGTCTATGGATGATACACACGATACCCTTTGCTTTGAGAACTGTAGCTAACAAAAACATATTTTACTGCTTTATCATCCAATTTCCTATGATGTTGTTCATGCACTAATGCATATGTCAGACAACCAAAAACACGCAAATGAGCAACAAATGGCTTGCGAACATGTCGAGCCGCATATGGAGTGATAGACTGCAATGCTTTAGTGGGACATGTTAAGTACATATTTTGCACACATGATAGCCTCAAGCCAGAACCTATGTGGTAAATCCTGACTCTTGATCATACACCTCGCCATCTCCATGAGTGACATGTTCTTGCGTTCAGCAACTCCATTCTGTTGAGATGTATATGGCACTGTGCATTGATGTTTTATCCCACATTCAGCCAGAAATGCATTAAAGTCAAAAGACATATATTCCCCCCTTCGATTAGAACGGAGGGTGCCCATTTTACATGCTGATAGATTTTTAGTCAAAACTAAAAACTGTTTGAAGCACATAAATACTTTAGACTTTGCTTTGAGTGGATATACCCATGCATGCGTGGAAAAATCATCAATTAAAGTCACAAAGTAAAGATAGTTTCCAAAAGAAGGTGTCTGCATAGGACCAAAGACATCACTATGTACAAGCTGCAATTTTTGAATAGCCCAAACTGAACCATCTTCTGGAAAGGAGGAACGCTGCATTTTGCCCAAAAATACATCCTTCACAAATATGTTTTCCAAGTGCCTCAAGTTTGGGCAAAGAGGACACCATTTCAGATTTCTATAAGCATAGCAAGCTAGCCAAATTCAGATGACCAAAGCGTGCATGCCAAAGCTTTGTATCTGACATAGCCTGAGAATCATGTACTGCACATGCCGAATCATTCACATATCTTTCATAGTCTATGAGCTTATACATCCGATGACATAAAAGGCCAGAACCAATAATCATGTCGTCATTTGACATTTGTCATCAACAAATTTCATAACCAAGCTAGTCTTGGCTAATGCTGAAATAGATAGCAATTTTTTCTTGATCCCTAGCACAAATAAAGCATATGACAAGATGAAAGAACTACCATTAGCAGTAGCCAGAATGATCTTACCACCTCCCATGACAGGGTAAGAGGAGTTTTTAGCACATGTGAGAGTATTCCTTGTAGGAGTAAGCTCAAGTGAAGTGAAGAAACGGTGCTATGAGGTAGTATGTTTGGTTGCCCCACTATCGAAATACCAAACATCTAAGTCTATTGTAGACATACACTACTCCTGAAAACATGGGTAAAAATTACAAACAATAGTAAATGTCCATTCTTCATTGTGAACAAGATTAGTAGACTCTGTTTTTTGTGTAGAGGCCTCCACAACAACCATTCCGGCCTCTTTCTTCTTTGCCTCTTTAGCAGCTAGTTTAGGACAGCTCTTAATGACATGATCATTTTTTTTACAGTATTTGCAAAATATTTTCTACTTTTCTGATTTCTTCTCGTCTTTGTCTTCCTTCTTCAAATGTGTAGCATTTGTAAATTTCTGCTTACTAGTAGATGAGCTCCATTTATCTTTGCCCTTCTAATTAGCCTAGAAAGCTTGATCTACAACACACATAATGGACTTGATCTGCCTAGACTGATCTTCCTTCAGCACAACAAAACCTAACTCTTCAAATGACAGGGCATTTGGATTGACTTTCATCATCAAAAAAAGAGTAGAAGAAAAACTCTGATATGACTCAAGAAGACCATTCAAAATGGTTTGCAGAAGTGAGCTATCTGGTATACATCAGCAAAAATCAACTATTCCTTCAAATCCTTGGCCTTTGTTAGAAAACTATCCATAGAATCACCTTCATTCATATGCTCACTCTTCAACTGTTTTTGGAGGTAAGCAACACGAGCATCATTCCTAACTTGGTACAATGTGGTAAGTGTATCCCAAGCATCCTTAGCTATTCTACTAGAGTGAATGTGAGGAATAATGGCATGTTTGATAGACAATGATATCAATGCATGTGCCTGAGCATCTTTGCCATCCCAAAAAAATTTCTCTGTAGTAGGTACAGTAGAAACCACAGCATGAACAGGAATCTAAAGAATATCAGCATCTTCAATGCCATCTGAGCTTCAACACCTGTATTTGCATGTGTAATAGGATGTGTTTTAACACCTTGCATAATGTTCCACAGTCCTTTTGCAACCAATACATATCCAACTTATCCTCAATAGCCAACATACGAAATACATCACTACTTTCAGTCATGGCCATTGACTAAAATATCATGATGTAGAAAAATGACTGTATTTGAAAAAGTTGAACAAAACTAGCCTGACCAGTTTTGCTAGACTTGTAGTAGACTTTGAGATGCTTATACTGACGAACCAAAACCTTTATATATCTTTGGCACAAAAAGATGAAATAGCATGCACAAGCACTTTGATAGTGCGTTCGGAGGCCGACATGAGCTTAGATCGCGATGTCGGCACCACAAAGCAAAGCCGTTTTGATCTCCTAATCACTTTCAGTATGCTCACCAAATTTCATGTCATTCTAAGATTGTGACCGGAGGGGTGTCGACGATGCCCTAGATGAAGCGGCGGCTTGCCTTGATACCAATTGTTAGAGTTAGACGTCTACAGAAGCACACGAACAACACAAGGAAGAAGAAGAAGCTTGGAGCACAACACACAATACTGAATGTATTGCCACTAGAATGTACAAAGATAAGTAAAAAAAGTGCCCCAATGGTCCTAGAGTGTCATCACCACAACCATGTTAAAATCACCAGAAAATAATGGGGACGAGAAGATTAAACAACTCCATCCAAGAGTCCTTTCTAAGATTATTAAAATTGGGACCATTGGGGCACTTTTAGGGAAAAAAAGTGCCCCAATGGTCATAGAGTGTCATCACCACAACCATGTTAAAATCACCAGAAAATAATGGGGACGGGAAGATTAAACAACTCCATCCAAGAGTCCTTTCTAAGATTATTAAAATTGGCAGCATATATATTAATCAGAGTAAAAGACAAAGGAAAGTCAAAAGAGAGCGATCCACTAGTGCGAGTGACACTTAGACACGTTTTTTTATTAGGTGCTTAATCTTGGAGTAAACCTCGATGGTAGCCCCACCTTTGCCATTAGGATGATCTGTTGCATACCAGTCATACTTACTAGACACAATACTAAGGTGATTGAAAAGCTTGCCCTATCCAATTTTGACTTCCTACAAACAAATGAACTCAGGACATTAATTCAAGGATCTCAATGAGCAATTAGTGCTCTTGGCTCTAATAGGATCAGAGATCCCCTTGGTATTAAAAGAAACCATACAGATGGAATCCATAAAAGCACTAATAGAAGAAAGGCACAAAACTTTTCCCCTTGGTATTAAAAGAAACGATACAGATGGAATCCATAAAAGCACTAATAGAAGAAAGGCACAAAACTTACTTTTTGATAACCTTGATAGGCTTCAATTCAGACCTGTTGGGCTTTCTAGAATTTTTCCTCTTAGCCTGGAATGGGGAAATCAGCAAATCAACTTTTCTTTGGAGTGAGGTTACCTCAAGAAGAGTGCCAATCTCTTGAGAAATTGGTCCATCATATCCGTGTCGGCTTTGTTCAGTTTGTTAGTGAATTTGAAGTTCTCCAGGGATTCTTTCCTGGCGTTAGCCTTTCTGTGAGAGACAACTTTCCAGCCATCCTTACCTGCAGGGTGATTCTCAACAGTAAAAGAAATGTTATTATCTGAGCCCCCCTTTCCACTTATTCCATCCGGTTGAAGATTCTCTTTTTCTTTTTTAGAGACGGGATCAAAAACCTCTTCAAGGAGAACCTCATAGGGGTTCAAATGGGAAGACGTCTTTTTTTAACCCGGTTTAGGAGCATTCTTTTTAACAGCAATAGGACCAACCTTTATTTGCTCAAGACCTTCATTAACTTTAAGAATCCAAAGGAGCATCCTAAGGAGGCAGAGAACTATTACCTTTTAATAGAGGACAATCTTTAATCAAATGCCCTTGTATATGGCATTTAAAGCAAGCATTCGGAAGGCTTTTGTAAAGCACAACCTACTCGTGTAACATACTTCCTTCACTATCCTTGATACAAACAGTTGATTTAAGGGGTTTGGCCAAATCGACTTCAATCATTAATTGGGGGTCCCATTTAGGGTTGATGTTACCCTCGAGCTTTTTGCCCCAGCACTTTACCAAGAATACCCCCAATTCTTTTTGTCCACGGCTAGAAATCAATGGGTAAGTCTACGAAATCTACCCAAACCAAAATTTTTGTAGGCTTGGGCCCTTGGGGATTGAATCCCACAAACCATCTGAAGAACGAAATCGGGATGTTTCTTATTAGCCATTGCCCTTCCCTTATAATATGCAAAGCACTCTTAGCATCATAAAAAAAAGATAGGAATTAACCATTGGGGAGATATTGTATTTGTTTCACAAACACTCCCCTCACTTCCCAATGAGTCTTCATCCACTATTTTAGGGTTTCTTGAGAGGGTCTTGGACCATGGCATAGTCCAATCACGACCCTCTCAAACAATTGAGCCTACATGAGAGACAGCTCGTCCCTATCTATGACTAATGTGTCTACATCCAATTCTTAAGAACTGCTTTCCGTGATGGGCTCCTCACCTAGCAAGTTTTTTCCTTTGTAACTAGACATAGTTAGAGCATTCAGAAACTTACCTGTGATAGTCGCAGCACCGAGCGAAGAAGAGGACCCCCTAGTCATATCACCATAAGAGGGACCAGGTTGACCCGCGATGTCGACATGCGAACATTGTCCCATGTAGTTGGCTTCGGGTCTAGAAAGCATTCTGCAGCACATCTCCAAGCGACATTGACTCCCCCTGAGGGGGACCGCAAAGAAATGAACAGAAAGTGACCCTTACCTTACCATGCAGCACCGAGTCAGGCCTTACAGCGCTAGGGAGCACCAAAATACTGTGACGGTTCCCACCCCATGGGGGAGGGAAGGAGGACTGTGAAGTTACTGTGGCATGTAGCAATCAAACCCTAGGCAGCCATAGCTCTGCGCATCTCATCTTCGAGTTCCAAAAAAAATGAGGGTGTGGGCAGTTCCATGCTCCTCCCCTTGAGATATCCTCTATTAAAGATGGGTTCATTATTAATATGCTTCAAATTGGTGGCAGTCCTCTCATGTGGAATAGATCATCCTCAATGCAAACTCTATGCTCGCGTGAGCTTCTCTCCCTCAATTGTATATAAAAGGAATCGACAGCAACGAGATGCCTAATTCTTAGTTGCCATGCCCCCTACACTTCTGATTTGGCGAAGCAACTTAGCACACCCTTATAGCCATGTTCTTTAATGCTTTCTTCTTCAGCCGATAAAGCTTCTACACACAAGCTAAGTGTGTTCTAGAATTCAATAGAGATTTTATAAATGCATCTATTAAATTATTCCTTACTCCTTTTGAAGTTGGAAGAAGGAAGATTTCCTTGAGAATTTCTTTCTTTAAGCCTATTTTCTTATAGGTTATTTTATGTGGGCTTTAGATGACACATTTCTGGCCTGTACATTTCATCCTCTTTGAATCCACCCTCTATAGTCTCCTAAACATCCATTTTTGGGTCCCTCTTTTGCTTTTCTACGATTCAAGAGTACTCATATGTACTCCAAGGTGGAGCTTTCGATTGGAGAAACCTAAATACCTTGGAATTTTCTTCAAAAAATCAAGGAATAAATGAAGAAGAAGGACACCTCTTGTTCCATTTGGAGGGATTTAGTGCTTCTCAAGTGTGAAAGAAGGACAAAGCATGAAGATAAAGTAAGTGATTTTCAAAGTTATGTTTGATTTTGATGTTTTAAGCCTTAGCTATCACTATACTGGCATACATACATCATTGAAGCATGAGTTTGGATTTCAATTGTGGAAGATAATGTGTTTTAGAAGGGCAAGAACATAGGTATGGAAACGTAATTCAGCATTTTAAGCACTCACATGCATTGTTGCAATGAAAAGAAATAGTGCATATGTGTTTTCATTTGGCAAAGGATAGTTTTTATCACAAATTTCAAAATTAAGTCTATCCTTTGTTCACATCTCAATACAAATACTTAAATTGCACAGATTCATGGGAGTTATCTTTATGGTGCGTTGAAGGGAAGCACATGTTTGTGCATTGCATGAAGGCTAAGCACAATAGAAACAAGCCATAAGAACCTTAATAGACAATACTATCAAGTGTCAACACATCTGCATCATCAAAAATAGCATTAATTTCTTCTATCTTCAAAGTCAAAGTAGATGGTGTAAGTAATTGTTTAACATGCCCAACAACAATATGTCCTTTACCTGTAGCATTCTTTAATGCATAGTAGTCTTTCTTTGTATGTCCTTTGTTATGACAATAATGGTACTCGATACCCCTCTTCCTTGATTTACTCATACTCTTAATCCATTGAACAATGTTTCCCTTATTCTTGCTCTTGCCATGTTGTTGATTCTTTCCTTGGTAAGAACTATGAACATTATATGAATCTTCAACTTGAGTGCCAACCATAGACTTTATATGGATCTCTTTACTCAAAAGTGCTCCACATATGTTGTCATAGGCCAATTTACCACTACATGCACTACTATTAATAGTTGTGCAAAAAGTATCCGATGATCATGATTGGATGCATTAGACACAAGACTGCTTTCATTTCATGTACATGTATCTATTTTTTGAGCCTATAATAGAGAGAATATATCATCAAACGCATTTGGATGAGTAGCAATGCTATTTGTGTGCAAAAATGATATAAATTTCTCATCATATATACTTTATTTGATGTGGTTTCCTTTTCATATGTATTTCATAACTTCTTCCACAGCTCCCTACACTTTCACAAACCAACACTAGAAAGTACACATTATCTACCAAGTGTAGTCGAATGGTAGATCTAGCCATTTCATCCAACTCATCCTAATCATCATTATCCATGTTAGGACACTTCTTTGAGTTCTATTTACTAGCTTCCACTACCTCCTCTGAATAAGCACAATTTTTATCTGATTTTTCCATAGAGCAAAGTTTGTGCCATCAAATTTTTGGATCTCAAAATGGTCTTTGCCTTTCAAATTATAGCTCCTCTTGGAAACATTGGTAGGAGACCCCGATCCACTAGATGTACATGAGACCTCTTATGCCATGATGATAGAGAACTCACTAGAATGGTAATGGAGCTAGAATAGTCCAAATACCACTAAGGCTTAAAATTGGGTAACCAAGCATCAAAATTCCAAAAGAATTTTGATAGATTCTCACTTGTAAAATGGATCAATGAACAGCAATGACCAACCAAAGAGATTATGTGAGAATGTATGTGCTCACACCAATAAGTGTGCTAAGGAGTAAAATCAATCACTATATAGTTGAAAACTAAAATTTGGAAAAACTTTGCCATAGTATCCTCTTTAAAATGATCATATAAATAATTTCAAAAAACTCATAAAATTGTTGGGTAATGACATGTAAACATGCATAATGAATCATGGACTTTGATGCATATAGCCACTTAATCAAAAGAAACCAACTAGGCTTATGAGAACCTATGAACAACTGGCATACATTTCCTATGGTGAGGCTAGGAAAGTCTTCCACCTGCATCACCAAAGAGATCCCAAAATGTGGGTATCTCACAGTTAAGAAAACATCACCATGATCATCTTTATAAATCTTATGCAAAAATATAAAGGATATATCAATGAACACATGGGAGTACATAAGTTCTATCCACATAATCATACATCTTATGTATGTGCTCAGTATATTCAATAAAATGGCACTCAAAGGCTAAATTTATAGCCCAAGCACTAGCCAAAAACACTTGGAATTGTTTATCAATTATGTTCTTTAGACCCAAAAAAACTTGCATAAGTTTGTGTTCACTACTCCCACCCAACTAAAAGCCTTCCAACGAACCTATAAGAAGCCCTAAAAGCTGAAAATTCATCGATGAACGTGAATGTACATTGCCAAGGAGACACAACCTCAAGTGAATCTAACTCCAAAATTGATATTTGGACCAATGTTTCCCCTTGTGTAATTGAAATTGTCTCAAAACTACAAAATCAGCATCTAATTTTCTCAATTTTGTATCCAATTAAACTCTTAGAAAATCGATGCAGAAAGCCCAAGAAGACACTTTTAAAGCTCCAAAATAATGTTAACCTTAACAATGATCACTCTTACCATCACCAAGAAACTAGGGCTTAGTGGTAGGACAACTACTGTTAAACGGTGCTTGGGGGGAACACCACTCGAATGGGTGACCTCCCAAGAAGTGCTAGTACTTTGTCTTCCTTGACCATTGAATTCCTTCCTCATGAGTAGCCAACACTACCAACAGTGACTTTGGTGATTGCCTTGGTCACCATAAAATTCGGCATGCTCGCTACAATCACACAACAATAAACACCTTTCACAACAAAGTGCTCTGTTACAAATGAAGTGGTGTGATGGTGATGCAACACAATGGATTCCCCTTTCGACACCTTCACGATGACACCATCATGGTAAAAATTTGGTATTTAGATGATGCACAGGGTACTTTGCAGAGACATGTAGAACACGTAAAACTACATAGTACACATAGAACACAAACTCACATGTTCTAAGTTTTACAAATGTCATCAAACCTCGAGACTTTGGCTAGCTAGGTCACTATATTTTTTATCAAATAACATATACAAAAGTATTCGGTGGCCATTTGGCCTCTCATATGGAATCTAACAATAACATTTTGCTTCTTTGTTCCAAGATAATTCTGAGTTTCCCATAAGTTTGGTAAGTGGTGTCACTATCTTGGAATTATCCTTGAGTTTCCCATAAGCTTGGTAAGTGGTGTCACAAAAGTTGGAAAATACATTGTACATCTTAAACACATGAAGGTGTTTGCCAATTCAGGATTGTCTTGATCTTCTTAGAATCCATGAATATTCCTTTTTTTCATAAAACGAATCCAAAGAATTCATCTTATGAAAAGAGCATTTCTCCAATTTCACACATAATGATTTTTTTCCTACCTTCTAGAGAGCTATCCTTACATGATGTCATGCTCCTCTAGATCTTTGGAGAATTTCAAGATACCATCTATGTATATTACCATAAAATCATCTAAATATTCTCATAATATATCTATATTGATAGATCATTTTCACAAAGGTGCACAGTTTGGGTGGATCCATTCCAACTCTCGATCTCATCCATAGCATTGCAGGTATGGTGATTCAAGAGAATTAATGTGAATAACATTTTCATTTGAGTGGAAAAATCATCAGTTGTCGAAACAACACTGCATCAAAAATAAATTCCTGATTAGCATCCATTTCATGGGTCCTTCTAACATTGCTAGGTAGCATCTCCACATTCGATTGTAATTGAAAGATTGAGATCTTTGCATCTTCACTTGAATTCATGTGCACATCGATCTTGCAAATTCAACTCAAAAGAAGATAAAAAGAATCAATTGAAAATAGAAATCAAAGAATTAAAATTGGAAGAAAATTCTTTTGATTTCTACTCTCAAATCAACAATGCATGGCACAACTGTCATAACTCATATTGTTTCTAATGTACTCTTTTTCAAAAAGGAAGTTCAGCAATTAGTGTACTCTCCCAAAATTTAATTAATAGAAAGAACAATTGTACAAGTGAACGGGACTAGCACCCATGGGATACCTCAAATCCCGTTGTCGGGATGAAATCCCGTAGGGAGTGTGCACTGAGTTTTTTTTCAAAAGTTCATTGGTTTTGAGTTTTGTGTGATGTTTTGACTAAAGAGGGGTATATTTCATGCATAATTTGGTAGAATTGATTGATTATGTGATGCAGAAACATGTTTGAGATGTACGTTAGACCTGTGTGTACAAATAACTGACATTAGATCCATAAAAATCTTAGGTTTGACCCTTGAAACTAACTGAAATTTGACCCCCTGAAAATCGGACTTGAACCCTTGGAAACCCTTGGAGTTTAGGCCAAAATTGTAAATAAACCGTAAAATTGACGAGCTTGAGATAATTGTGAGCAAACCCCTAAATTTCCCAACCAAAAACCCGAGATCGGACCCTTGGAAATGGCGGTTTCTGTAGGGCAAACCCTAAAACCCAATTTAAATTGTGAATATTTAGTGTGAAATTGAAACCATAGTCTATGGAAAAATTAAAAGATTGCCAAAACTAGAAAGTTCATTGAGGAGGTTAGAACGTTCTAGAAGGAAGTCCTAGGGAGGGGCCTATAAATAAGTCCAAACTCATTTGTTTCTTCCTCACTCCCGTGGATCTTGCTTGTGGATCGTCTCCTCCAGGTATGTTCCTTGACCTTGCTTGTATTTCTGTTTTGCTTCTTATTCATACTTTCATGAGGCCCGGAGATGGAGGAGGTCTTTTTCGTGTATGAGTTTTGTGGAGAATGGATCCCAAGTCGAGTTGTTAGAAGTTCTTTTATCAGAGAGAGAGAGAGAGAGAAATTGTAGAGAGAGTGCACTGATGGCAGACACACAGATTCTCTGCCTGAGGGAGAGATATATGGGAAGTCAGCCTGCACACCTACAGAAGTTGGAGGCGGCTGTGGATGACTACGTGTCATGCACAGAAAGTCTGATCGGTCGCTGTTGACGAGGTGCTGTTGTCGTGGACTCGTGGCTGTTGGAGTCATGAGAGAGAGATGATGTTGTCGTGGTGTGCAGAGATGTAAGTAGAAAGAGAGAGAAACGTAGGCACAAAGATTGGTGCGATTTAGCGGTTGTTGCGGGATACGTGTTGGAGACAGAGAGAGACGTTGCGCGCATCAGGCTGAAAGAGAGAGGATGCTTGCCGCTAACGCGTGCGTAGGGAGAGAAATAGAGAAATGGAGAGAGAAAGTCAAAGGATCTGGCGGCGAGTTCGCGGGCTGCAGAAAATGCACATGTGGAGAGGGAGAGAGACGCATAGAGAGAAACTTAGAGACGCCCGCAGCTGGCACGCGGACACTGCATCGACAGCATAGAGAGAGAGATGAGGCATCCAAGTTCTAGAAATTCATGGCTACTGGTGCACGATGATAACGGTGTGGAGAGAGAAATCCATAAGCCTAGTTGGAGACGCAAATGACTGATGTCGCAGAAAGAGCCGGAAGAGCTGCTCGATTGTCGGTGGGAAGAGGGCGCTGCAGAATTCATCCTGGGAAGAGTTGGCAGATCGCACGTGGATGTGTCCCAGAGATAAGCGGGAAGAGAGATTCCTGCGGAGTCTCTTGGCGGTGCTGCGTGGCTGGCAGATACAAAGCGGAGAGAGGATTGGCAATAGCGGCGCTCACCAAAGGATATTGTAGAAAGAGAAAGAGCGAGATAGAGTCCGATGAGAGAGAGATGAATTATTGGAGCAAATTAATGTTCTGTATTTGGGTCAGAAAATTTAAAGTGCTACTACGCCAGGTTCGTCTGGATATGGCGAAGGCAAGCAATACGGTCAGTTTGTGTAATTTGAATGGAATATGGTTAAGCAAGAATACACCGTGAAAAGAAAGGGCTTGTTCTGATAAGTGCGTGCATTCGTGCACAGAAACCAAATAAATTTAGAAGCCCAGAATGGCAATAGATACCACGATGTTGTTGAAGACTACGCCCATGAAATTTCTAGCGCTTCTTTGCTGAGTGAAAGAGGTGAACATGGAGAATCCATCCATCATGATGTTGAGAAAGCTGAATGGGGTTTACATTCATAGATGGCAATATCAGAAACTCCGTAATATTCTGCAGCATCTTTCATTAGGCATGGCGTGATTACCCCAGATTTTCCGGATTTCTATCTTCAGAAGATATGGATTATTAGCTTCTCATTCGAATCGTTGTACAAGACTTTACTTTTAGAAAGCGAAAGACGTCATAATTCAAAACAGAGAAATGAACGCACGATCAGAGAAAAACTTCTAAATAAGGAATTGAAGAAGCGCGTGAATTGTCTTATAAATTTTAGAATTGAAAGAATTGAAAGTCAATGAAAGTCTTATGAATTTTAGAATTGAGTCCAGTCAATGAACAAAAACAAAAACGTCCGAAAATTACATATAATCTCTTTTTGTGACTATAGAAATACAAAATTCGGTCACCACTAAAAAGTGTCGCTGCTGTTTCTTTTATGAGCTACAAGTATCCATCTATTGAGGATTCAAAAAGTGAATGTTTCATTAATTATCGAAGAAAAGACTCTTTAAGTAGAGTAGAACGTGATTTCATTCTTTACATCAATACTTTACTTTAAATGTATATGTCTATCTGTGTGTATTCCAAACAATTTCAAAAGGAAGAAGAAATAAATTAAAAGCATAGTGTGTTTTATCATAAATTTCGATGTACTAATGAGTTTTGTGTTTTTCCCTCTCACCCCCGTGGATCTTGCTTGTGGATCGTCTCCTCCAGGTTCACGCAGGTTTATGAAGTATATCAAGTGATTGAAGACCGAAGTAAATAGTACCCCATCTTTTGGATTGCCCTTGTGGATCGTCTCCTCCAGGTTTATGCGGTTTTTGATTATCTGAAGTAAAGAGAAGGGAGGCTACTGTTGAGGATACCTGAAGTAAAGAGCGGACCGAAGTGAAAACCTAGAAGAAAAGCTTGGACCGCGAAGACCGAAGCGGAATCTCGAGGGCGGTTTCTCGCACTGTAGCGAGGGATCTAGAGTAGACACTAGCCGGCCCGCACTGTAGCGGCGGCTTTTATACTGTATCATCGCACCGCATTGTAGCGCTTTTATTGTACCCTCGGCCCGCACTATAGCGGCCTGTTTGTATCATTAATTTTATTGGAGGCTTCAGTTTCATTTCCGATTGTATCTTTGAGCTTGATCTACATCACATGTATCACTGCGATATCCGATCGTCTCTTTCCGATGCCCACGGTCCCACGTCTTGACACTTCCGAGGGGCAAAGGGGCCCTACGAGGATCACGCACGCTCCAGGGAGCACAGGCGAGGCGCCCAGCGCGCAGACGCCGCTCGCAGGACAGCGGGAACGGCGCACCAGAGAGGGGCCTGATCCAACCCCATGCGCCGGCTTCCCGCCACGACCTCCTTCTTCCCGACACCTGAACCCGACGTGAAGCGAGGCAGTTGCCTAGTGATCCTCGACGTGTCACCCACTCCTTGAGAAGATAGAGGGGAACCTCGGCATCGGACAGAGATTTCCAGGTACCAGCATTTCAAGTTATTTGAATTTTGCATTGTTTCACACACACATTGAACAGAAAGGTTGTCTTGTTGTCTGAGCTTGAGCATTCACTATCTGCACTAGTTTAGTCCATATATCTGTGCAGAAGAAACTAAAATGAACAAAATGATTGAGGAACAATTTACGAAATACGAAGAGCGAATTAAGGAAATAGAATTTAACATGAATGAATCCATAAAATCAAAGTTTGGTATTGTTATGACTTTGATGCAAACGATAAATGCGATATCTGATACTATTCAGGTGATGGGTATAAGCATTAAAGATCTAAAAAATGAAATGGATTTTGAGATTTCTGAATTGAAAAATAAGGTTGAATTGTTGACTCACCAAGTTAAGAATCTACAAGCACTGAAATGCGACAATGAGCATGAGGTAAAAGTCCAAGGCATATCTGCACACAAACAGTCATTAGGTCTTAGAAGACCCACACCTAGAGTGATATCTAGGAAATCAAGTTGGGTTGAGAAGAGACCTATATGTTGCTTTTGGTGTGACCAATATGGACATATGTTTTGGGATTGTCTAGCGTATGAAAGTGCATGCAAACATAAACTAGTAAGTCAACATGAAAATAAAATTTGTAAATATCAAGAAGAGATACCTTTACCTTTGAATGTAGGAAAAGGTGGAATGAGAGAATATTTTGAAGAGACAAAACCTAAATCAAAATCAATTCAAAGGGTGTGGAAACCAAAAAGACTTGAGAACAGTAAATCTGATAAACCAACAAGAAAGATATCCATTGAGAGTCAAGAGAAACATGTTGCAGAAACCCAAGGTAGAAAAATCAAGGTTGAAAAACAAAACATTGAGCAGATATTAAGAGAACAAATGGAAATTGATAAAAGAGAATGTGATAGAGAAACTAAAGAGAAGTCAAAGAAAGACCAGGATATATATGTATCATTTGATCCACAACTTTTGGCTCATGAAAATCTATTTGATCAAGACAAAGTTGCAAAATTACAATCCCAAATGAACTTTGATAAGAGATTGAACTAGAAAAGAGTGAAGAAGAAATTCAAGAAGATACAAAATCTAAAAAACGAGTTAACAAAGCGGAAAAACGATTGCTTGATGATATTATCAAGCAAATTGAGGGGAATGTAAAGATGAGTGCAAAGTCTTCTAAGTCTTTGAAGAAGAATAAAAGAAGTAAAAATCTAACCCTTCAAGATATATTTTCAAGTATTGAAACATGATTGAATAAGAACCATAATGAAAACATATGAGAATGATCAAGAGCTATTGGAGATTGATGAATGATTATGATTGATGATTGATGATGAATATGGTGATGATTGATGGTATATGATTGATGATGGATGATGATGAAAGATAATGATTGATGTTGAAAATGATGATGATTGATGGTTTATGATGATTTATGATTAATGATTTCTAATGATTGATGGTTTTTTATAATTGATGATGATCAAAGATAATGATTGATATTGAAAATGATTGATAATGAGGATTATGATGATTATGATGATGATGATGCTGGAGGATACTGATGACACTGGAGGATACTGATGACACTGGAGGATACTGATGACACTAGAGGATACTGATGACACTGGAGGATACTGATGACACTGGAGGATACTGATGACATTGGAGGATACTGATGACACTGGAGGATACTGATGACACTGGAGGATACTGATGACATTGGAGGATACTAATGACACTGGAGGATACTGATGATGCTGGAGGATACTGATGATGCTGGAGGGAACTGATGACACTGAGGCTGATGCTGATGAAGAATGATAGACCATGAAGATAAAGAAAAGCTGGATCAAAATAAAGAAAAATGACCAGGTGAAATGTTTCTGATTTGAGATTTGTTTTCTTTCTGATAGAGCATATGCATTGCATTGATGTGTGTGATAAAGATATGTATGAGTTTATGAAAATCATGTATAATGAAGATAACAAAGATCTATTATGGGTTTGCATGAAGCATGAGCGACTAGGGATTATATGAATGGAGTCAGTTAGTGGACTAGAGACTTTTGGGAGTGAAAGCTTGGGGATGTGATGGCATGCTTAGACCGAGTGCATGTATATACTGATTGATTTGAACACTTAGTGAAGTGGGAAACTTTGGATCTTACTATTTGTTTCTTATGAGATCTTACTTCCATATGGATCATGATTTATAAAGAAACATTCATACTCATGCCAGCTTATATGTGTGTGTATGTTGTTGGTGCGCTACGATGGGCTAGTAGGCGGGTGGAACCACCTTGGTTGGGTGATCAAGGCCACGAGCCGTAGCTAGTTTCATCGTAGGCCTGACCTATCTGTTGTCATGCGCCTGTATGGGTCGGTAGGTGGGTGGAGTCACTCTGATCGGGTGGTCAGAGCCACGAGCTGACGTCGATTTCATGTAGGGCTGATGTTGTGTATATCGTGCGCTATGCCAGGTCGGCAAACAGGTGGAATAAACTTGGCCGGGCGGACAAGTCCATGAGTTGCACCCGATTTTGACATAGGCCGATTTGTGAAAAATAAAAGATAAAAAGAAATGCTGAGCTGAGATGAAGTGGAAAAGAAAAAGAAAAAGAAAAATGAAAAAGAAAGAGAAAAAGAAAGAAAGATCTAATGGAGAGCTGGACAAGTAGGAGATAAATAGTAGGAATCGAGGTATATTCTACAAACTGAGTTAGTAGAAACATATGTATATGCTAGTACTTAGAATGAGCAGTTGGATATGAACCAGTTGAACGAACAAAAGATCTAGAAAGCCGACGATTTATTCATGTGATTACTTGTCAGATTGCAGACGCAAAACATAATATGATGTTTGTGAAGCTTGAATCTACCTAATTTTCTAAAATTCATACCAATCTTTATAAAAATTGCATGACTGCATGAGATCATGATTTGAGTGTTGAAAAGAAAAGAAGGATAAAAAGTGTAAAGAGATTTTAAAAGAACCCTGATACTCTTCTGTTGGATCTTGCAGGTTGGCCCATCGGGACGATGTGCAGGTTTAGCGGGGGCGAATGTCGAAATGAAATCCCGCAGGGAGTGTGCACTGAGTTTTTTTTCAAAAGTTCATTGGTTTTGAGTTTTGTGTGATGTTTTGACTAAAGAGGGGTATATTTCATGCATAATTTGGAAGAATTGATTGATTATGTGATGCAGAAACATGTATGAGATGTACGTTAGACCTGTGTGTACAAATAACTGACATTAGATCCATAAAAATCTTAGGTTTGACCCTTGAAACTAACTGAAATTGAGGGTTTACCCACTGAAAATCGGACTTGAACCCTTGGAAACCCTTGGAGTTTAGGCCAAAATTGTAAATGAACCGTAAAATTGATGAGCTTGAGATAATTGTGAGCAAACCCCTAAATTTCCCAACCAAAAACCCGAGATCAGACCCTTGGAAATGGCGGTTTCTATAGGTCAAACCCTAAAACCCAATTTAAATTGTGAATATTTAGTGTGAAATCGAAACCATAGTCTATGGAAAAATTAAAAGACTGCCAAAACTAGAAAGTTCATTGAGGAGGTTAGAACGTTCTAGAAGGAAGTCCTAGGGAGGGGCCTATAAATAAGTCCAAACTCATTTGTTTCTTCCTCACCCCCGTGGATCTTGCTTGTGGATCGTCTCCTCCACGTATGTTCCTTGACCTTGCTTGTATTTCTGTTTTGCTTCTTATTCATACTTTCATGAGGCCCGGAGATGGAGGAGTTCTTTTACGTGTATGAGTTTTGTGGAGAATGGATCCCAAGTCGAGTTGTTAGAAGTTCTTTTATCAGAGAGAGAGAGAGAGAGAAATTGTAGAGAGAGTGCACCGACAGCAGACACACAGATTCTCTACCTGAGGGAGAGATATATGGGAAGTCAGCCTGCACACCTACAGAAGTTGGAGGCGGCTGTGGATGACTACATGTCATGCACAGAAAGTCTGATCGGTCGCTGTTGACGAGGTGCTGCTGTCATGGACTCGTGGCTGTTGGAGTCATGAGAGAGAGATGATGTTGTCGTGGTGTGCAGAGATGTAAGTAGAAAGAGAGAGAAACGTAGGCACAAAGATTGGCGCGATTTAGTGGTTGTTGCAGGATACGTGCTGGAGACAGAGAGAGACGTTGCGCGCATCAGGCTGAAAGAGAGAGGATGCTTGCCGCTAACGCGTGCGTAGGGAGAGAAATAGAGAAATGGAGAGAGAAAGTCAAAGGATCTGGCGGCGAGTTCGCGGGCTGCAGAAAATGCGCATGTGGAGAGGGAGAGAGACGCATAGAGAGAAACTCAAAGACGCCCGTAGCTGGCACGCGGACACTGCATCGACAGCATAGAGAGAGAGAGATGAGGCATCCAAGTCCTAGAAATTCTGAGGCATCCAAGTCCTAGAAATTCATGGCTACTGGTGCACGATGATAACGGTGTGGAGAGAGAAATCCATAAGCCTAGTTGGAGACGCAAATGACTGCTGTCGCAGAAAGAGCCGGAAGAGCTGCTCGATTGTCGGTGGGAAGAGGGCGCTGCAGAATTCATCCTAGGAAGAGTTGGCAGATCGCACGTGGATGTGTCCCAGAGATAAGCGGGAAGAGAGATTCCTGCGGAGTCTCTTGGCGGCGCTGCGTGGCTGGCAGATACAAAGCGGAGAGAGGATTGGCAATAGCAGCGCTCACCGAAGGATATGGTAGAAAGAGAAAGAGAGAGATAGAGTCCGATGAGAGAGAGATGAATTATTGAAGCAAATTAATGTTCTGTATTTGGGTCAGAAAATTTATAGTGCTACTACGCCAGGTTCGTCTGGATATGGCGAAGGCAAGCAATACGGTCAGTTTGTGTAATTTGAATGGAATATGGTTAAGCAAGAATACACCGTGAAAAGAAAGGGCTTGTTCTGATAAGTGCGTGCATTCGTGCACAGAAACCAAATAAATTTAGAAGCCCAGAATGGCAATAGATACCACGATGTTATTGAAGACTATGCCCATGAAATTTCTAGCGCTTCTTTGCTGAGTGACAGAGGTGAACATGGAGAATCCATCCATCATGATGTTGAGAAAGCTGAATGGGGTTTACATTCATAGATGGCAATATCAGAAACTCCGTAATATTCTGCAGCATCTTTCATTAGGCATGGCGTGATTACCCCAGATTTTCCGGATTTCTATCTTCAGAAGATATGGATTATTAGCTTCTCATTCGAATCGTTGTACAAGACTTTACTTTTAGAAAGCGAAAGACGTCATAATTCAAAGCAGAGAAATGAACGCACGATCAGAGAAAAACTTCTAAATAAGGAATTGAAGAAGCGCGTGAATTGTCTTATAAATTTTAGAATTGAAAGAATTGAAAGTCAATGAAAGTCTTATGAATTTTAGAATTGAGTCGAGTCAATGAACAAAAACAAAAACGTCGGAAGATTACATACAATCTCTTTTTGTGACTATAGAAATACAAAATTCGGTCACCACTAAAAAGTGTCGCTGCTGTTTCTTTTATGAGCTACAAGTATTGAGGATTCAAAAAGTGAATGTTTCAAAAATTATCGAAGAAAAGACTCTTTAATTAGCGTAGAACGTGATTTCATTCTTTACATGAATACTTTACTATTGAGGATTCAAGTATCCATCTATTGAGGATTCAAAAAGTGAATGTTTCATTAATTATCGAAGAAAAGACTCTTTAAGTAGCGTAGAACGTGATTTCATTCTTTACATGAATACTTTACTCTAAATGTATATGTCTATGTATGTGTATTCCAAACAATTTCAAAAGGAAGAAGAAATAAATTAAAAGCATAGTGTGTTTTATCATAAATTTCGATGTACTAATGAGTTTTGTGTTTTTCCCTCTCACCCCCGTGGATCTTGCTTGTGGATCGTCTCCTCCAGGTTCATGCAGGTTTATGAAGTATATCAAGTGATTGAAGACCGAAGTAAAGAGTACCCCATCCTTTGGATTGCCCTTGTGGATCGTCTCCTCCAGGTTTATGCGGTTTCTGATTATCTGAAGTAAAGAGAAGGGAGGCTACTGTTGAGGATACCTGAAGTAAAGAGCGGACCGAAGTGAAAACCTAGAAGAAAAGCTTGGACCGCGAAGAACGAAGCGGAATCTCGAGGGCGGTTTCTCGCACTATAGCGAGGGATCTAGAGTAGACACTAGCCGGCCCGCACTGTAGCGGCGGCTTTTATACTGTATCATCACACCGCACTGTAGCGGTTTTATTGTACCCTCGGCCCGCACTGTAGCGGCCTGTTTGTATCATTAATTTTATTGGAGGCTTCAGTTTCATTTTCGATTGTATCTTTGAGCTTGATCTACATCATGTGTATCACTGCGGTATCCGATCATCTCTTTCCGACGCCCACGGTCCCACGTCTCGACACTTCCGAGGGGCAAAGGGGCCCTACGAGGATCGCGCACGCTCCAGAGAGCACAGGCGAGGCGCCCATCGCACAGACGCCGCTCGCAGGACAGCGGGAACAGCGCACCAAAGAGGGGCCTGATCCAACCCCACGCGCCGGCTTCCCGCCACGACCTCCTTCTTCCTGACACCTTTACGTAGGGGTTGCTTAAAAAATGTTAGAAAACAGTACAAAGAGGGTTGATAACCCTTTCATCCCCCTCATAGGGGGCCCACTTGCTTTTAATCTTGTAGCTCTCAAGGAAAAACACTCTATGATGCCTAAAAGGTGGGGGGCTCTTACAATTGGAAATTCTTTTTCCTAAAAGGAAAAGAGATTTTTCAACCAAACATTCTTTAGGAGGGCTACAAAAGTTGGCAGCACACCTCTCTTTCTAGATCTTCCCGAGCGTCCCTCCTCTTATATCATTCCACAATGTTGAGGAACAACCAATCGCTTCACCCAATAGCGCTTGCTTCCAGTTGATTTGTCCCCACAACAACATGATTTTCCCAAGGGCATGCCAGACAGGGGGCAGGAAAAGAGGAAGTGACCCTGGTCCTCATTTCCATGAAGGCATTGTTTAGACCATGGAGGGAATCCACGAATTCTTTTAGCTTTTACATTGGTCCAAATTCCCTAGTAGAGGATTTGCCACATAAAAACTAACTTTTTAACTTCAATGAGGGGATGCCAAAGGGATTGGACACCATCTAGATCTCAACCAATCCAGACACCATCTCCTATTTAGCATGGCATGAAGGTCCATATTCTTCTTGAATCTCGAAATTTTATCAAGGTTATTGCCATTGTTCCATCTACGACCCTCAAGGTGAGGGGAGTCATGCCCAATAAGGAGGTGAGTCCTTGACCATTCCCAACCATTGAATCTGCTCCAGAACAAGCATCATTCTTGATAGTCCACTCTCCTAGCCAAGTCAATGTCCTCAAATCTATCCATTGGCATGTTTCTTGTTTCCAAAGGTGTTTCCACAAGTGGAATCCTTTGTTCCAAAGCTTCCTAGCGTTTTGGAGGTTCCAAGGCTCAACACATCTGATGCCCATGATAGGGAAACAAATCAAATCATTTTTTCTAACACATCAGCAGCCCATTTCAAATCTTCATTGATCTTGACAAATTATTTCACCTTTTTCCAACTCTTCTATAGAAAGCAAAATAAGTTTGAGCCCCTAGCCATAAACGATGGATATTAATCGCTGCATGTATCAACCCATGCAGTGTTGTAGCTAATCCATTAAATATCCCGCCTAGGGAGTACACTCGCAAGAATGAAACTCAAAGGAATTGATGGGGCCCGCACAAGCGGTGGAGCATGTGGTTTAATTTGATGCAACACGAAGAACCTTACCAGGGCTTGACATGCTTTGAATCCTCTCATCTGATAGGGAGAGAATAAAAGAGTGAGAAGATCATGACCCTTCCATCTTGGAAGGCCCACACGCCTAAGAGTGCTCTTTTTTCTTAAAATTAGTTTGGCACAAGAGGCGTCTTTGTTGCTCCATGCTTTAATTAACCATTTGGTTGCTAGCTTATTGGCCATTTCTTCAATGTCTAGAATGCTCAAGCTACCTTGCTCTTTTTGGCTTATGCAAGTAGCCCATTTAGTTTTGGGGATGCCCCTTCTTTGAGGATCTCTTGTGCAGAGAAAGTTTCTATGAGTTCTTCCCAATTTGACAATCTCTTTGTCCTTCGGTCTCTAGCAAGAGAGAAATTAAATAATCGAAGAAAGAAGAAACATGCTAACCACCATTGTTCTCCTAGCTAGGTTGATGTGCATACCTTTCCAGTGTGTCAACTTGCTATCAAGCATGGAAAGAGCCCAATTCCATATGTGACTCATCAAAATGATGAATCCCATTGGAATACCTAACATGCAGAAGATTTTTCCCCAAGGGATCATCTGATATCCATGATCAACGAAAATTTGAGGTGGATACCCATTAATGGCCATGAAAGTTGTTTAAAAGTGGTTTATTTTGGAACCCAATGCCTCACAAAATATATTTAGGCAACACCAAAAGGTATCAATGATGGCTGGATCGTTATGCACAAAAGCATTCATGTCATCAGCAAATAGTCTCATGATCATCTGGTCTTGATTGAGGGAAACAAAGAGATCTTGAATATGACCTAAACATGCATGATGTTTAACCAGGAAATTGAGACCATCAATTGCATTTGCAAAAAGAAGAGGGGCCAAGGGGCAACCTTGCCTGATTCTACAAAATATGAAGCCTCTTCTTGAAGCTCCCGTTTCGGAGGATGAGATTCTTAAAGTTATTGATTCGCTTCCTAATGCCAAAAGCCTGGGGCTAGCCTCACTGTTGAGATATCAAGCTCAACATGTGATGATCCAGGATGACACGTACCAGTTTTTCGTTTCTCTGACATGTATAGTGGTCATACCGATATATGTCAGGGATACTTCATTGAGCTTTATTAGATTTATCTATCGAGAGTGATGGCACATTTGTTTCTTGCCAGCTCACTCATTCGCGGATATTAGGTTTTTCTGTATGTACTGATCTTTATATATTGCACTTGTTGTATTCTTGTTTTTAAGGTCATTCTTGTACATTCCTTTTATGTAATAGAAGAAGAAGAAGAAGATCATTCTTCCTTGCCTCAATCTGTGTGTGAGCTTCTCCTTGAGAGTGAGAGTGTGTGTGTGAGCTCTCTTCCTTATCTCCTTCCTCGTGACATGGTATCAGAGCCAGCGTGGTTGTAGAGAGCTCGTGGAGAAGGCGACGGTGAAGACTACGCGGCAAGGCGTGGAGAAAACGCAATTTCACAAACGGCCTCCGTTTGCTACGAAAATCGTCGTGAAAGTAGAAGACCTCAAAATATTTTCGAGAGTTAGCCCTTTAGGGTCACTTGTTTTTGTCAGATCGAAGTTTTGGAGCCATCTCGACCTCCATTTCGAGCTCGCAAGGTGGAGCCCACAGAAAAACCAGGTCAATTTCAGAAACTATAACTTGCATTGTGTTCGGCGACACTCATATATTCCGGATCCAGAATAAAGCGATTCCGTGTACTGTTGATACACGAAAACTGTGTTTTTCTAAGATCGAACTGCCACGTCATAGTGCGACAGTGTTCAAGCAGAAGTGCTGCTTGTAGTGTTTTGCAGTGTTGTGAATTGTTGCAGAAATGGCCAACGTAGATGGAATGAGTCAGCTTATGAGCGATAAGTTGGACAAGAACAACTTCCATGCTTGGAGATTCAGAATGACGAATTTCCTGATGGGAAAAGGCTATTGGAAGTACATCGAAGGAGAGAATGAAAATGCTCTGCAGTTACCAAAAAGGAATCGAACTGCAGATCAGTTAAGAGCATATGAGGAATGGAATCAAGGAGCACGAAAGGTAATGTATTGGCTATCTGTTAGCATACAGGATAGCATGATTGGACACATACAGGATGCCAAGACTCCAAAAGAGAATTGGAACAGCTTGGTCACTTTGTATGAGACTAATACAAAGGCACGGATATTGCAACTCAAGAACGAGTTGCATACATTGGAAAAGAAGAGTCGGTAAGTGACTACACTCTTAAAATCAAAGGCATATATGAGTCACTTGCATCTATTGGCATGAATGTAGATGATGATGATAAGGTGGAAGTGTGCCTTCCTGGTTTAGGAGCTGCATATAAGCAGTTCAGAACTTCCATACAGACCAGGGAAAATATTCCAAATTTTGCTGATCTGGTATCTATGCTGATTATTGAAGAAAAGAATCTTGGTGAGGACTCAAACTCCCAAGGAAAGCCTAGTTCTGAGCAGGTATTCTACTCTGGCAGAGGAAGAGGCAGAGGTAGAGGTTTTGGAAGTGGAAGAGGAAATAGTAACCAAGACCAAGGTCAACAACAGAATCATGCAGGAGGAAGAGGACAGTTTCGAGGCAAGGGGAGCCAAAGAGGTCGCAGAAATTTCCAAAGAAATGATTCAGGTAATGATAGTAAAGGATGCTAGAATTGTGGTAAACCTGGACACTTTGAACGTGATTGCAGGTTAAAGAAACAAAATAACAGAAGGCAGCAAAACAACTATGCATCCACAAGTGCAGATGATTCTGAAAAGCTGTTTATGGTTCAACATCACATGATGAATACGATGTCTGTTGGTGTTTCAAAATCGAATGATAATGTCAGGTATGTTGATTCAGGTGCTTCAAATCACATGACCAGTCATGCAAAATGGTTTAGTAGTTTGCAGAAAATGCCAGTTCCTGGATATGTTGAAACAGGTGATGATACATCGCATCCTATTGAGCATACAGGAAACATAGCATTGTCTATGGAGAACGGGAAGGTAAAACATCTTGCTGATGTGTTGCATGTTCCAAATATAACAAAGAATCTGGTTTTTGTTGGACAAATGGTTGACCAGGGATTACAAGTTAGGTTCAATGCTGATGTATTATATGTAGAAGAGTACAAGCAGGATGGACGATTGGTTGCCAAAGGAAACAAAGTGGATAGGATGTTCACCTTAAATGTGAAGATTCCTGAAATGAATGCAGCCATGTTTGCAAAAGGTGCAAGAGTTATTGCAGATATAGAGATATGGCACAAACGGATTGGACATGCAAACTTGCAAAGGCTGAAAATGATGCAGTCAAAGGAGATTGTCCATGGACTACCAAATTTCAAAGTTGCAGAAATGCAAAAGGTATGTGCAGCATGTCAATTTGGTAAAAAGTCAAGAGCATCATTTCCACATGACAAGCATGTTAGTGAGAATGTACTAGAAGTAGTACATACAGATGTTTGGGGTCCAGCAAAGACCACATCTATGGGCGGTTGCAGGTTTTATCTTACCTTCATTGATGATCATACACGCAAAGTATGGGTATATTTCATGAAAGAGAAGAGTGAGGTGTTCACTCACTTCCAGAATTTTAAAGCTATGGTGGAAAAGCAGACAGGGAAGTAGATTCAAACATTAAGATCTGATGGAGGAGGTGAATACATGTCAAATGAGTTCAGCAGTTTTCTAAAAAATCATGGAATTCGGCGTCAATTTTCATGCAGGTACACACCACAACAGAATGGTGTTGCTGAACGCAAAAATAGACATATTGCAGAAATAGCAAGAGCCTTGATGGCTGAGAAGAATATGCCTCATTGTTATTGGGCAGAAGCTGTGCATATTACTGTATACATCATGAACAGAACTCCGACTGCTGCTGTACATCAAGTTACACCTGAAGAGAAGTTTACAGGTAAAAAGCCAAACTTATCACATCTGAAAGTTTTTGGCTGTATTGCATATGTACATGTTCCAGATGAGTTGAGGACAAAGCTTGATCCAAAAGCAGAAAAATGTGTCTTCATTGGATATTCCCTTGAGCAAAAGGGGTACAAATGTTATAACCCACTCACACGATAGGTGAAGGTGAGCAGAGATGTGGTATTTGATGAAATGTCAAGCTTCTATGCAGATGCCAAAGAAGGACTGAATCTTGAACCAAATGACAAAGAAAATGCTGAAAAATCTAGTGCAGAATCTCAAGTTTTGAGTGGACCGGATGCATCACCAAGCAATAGTTCCAACTCAAATCCATGGAGTGGAAGATTGCATGCAAATTTCAGTCCAGCAAATTCATCAAATACATCCAAGAAAGGTAAAGAAAAGCTTTCTGCTGGTAGTAAAACAGGTGCAGGTTTTGAAGATGTTGATGGAGATTCAAGTGGTTCAAAAAAGAGTATTGATGAGGAACTTGGATTGCCCTCTGTGAAGAATCTAGGAGTAAGAAGGGCACATGCAGATGATACAAGAAGAAGTGACCCAGGACCAAGAAGATCTGGGAGGATGCGTAATTCAGTGCAATGATTGACATATGATAGTTACATGGCTCGCCATTGTGCCTACATGACAAAGGTAATACAAGATGCTGAACCTTCTTGTTTTGAAGATGCAATTGGTAATGCAGATTGGGAAAAAGCTATGGATGAGGAGATGGCTGCACTTCATGGAAATGGTACATGGAAGTTGGTTCCATTGCCACAAGGAAAGAAATCCATAGGCTGCAAATGGGTTTACAAGGTAAAGCATAATGCTGATGGTAGCATAAGCAGGTATAAAGCACGATTGGTAGCTAAAGGTTATGCACAGACATATGGCATTGATTATGAGGAAACATTCAGCCCTGTAGCTAAAATGTCTATTGTCAGAACACTTGTTGCATTAGCTACAGCAAAAGGATGGACTTTGCATCAGATGGATGTGAAGAATGCTTTCCTACATGGTCAGTTACAGGAAGAAGTATATATGGACCAGCCACAAGGATATGAAGATTCAAAGCATCCAGAATATGTTTGCAGGTTGCAAAAGGCTTTGTATGGGCTGAAGCAAGCCCCTCGTGCATGGCATGCAAGGATTGCTGATTACTTAACCAGCATTGGGTTCTCTATGTGTGATGCAGATCACTCACTATATGCAAGGAAGGTTGATGATGGCATCACTATTGTGGCTATTTATGTTGATGACCTGATTGTAGACTTGCCAGCTCACTCATTCACGGATATTAGGTTTTTCTGTATGTACTGATCTTTATATATTGCACTTGTTGTATTCTTGTTTTTAAGGTCATTCTTGTACATTCCTTTTATGTAATAGAAGAAGAAGAAGAAGATCATTCTTCCTTGCCTCAATCTGTGTGTGTGCTTCTCCTTGAGAGTGAGAGTGTGTGTGTGAGCTCTCTTCCTTATCTCCTTCCTCGTGACACTCACCAATTAGTTTTTCAAGACCTTCAAGCATGTGGTGACTACTCCTTTATGTATGGTGTGGCAAGATGCCATTTCTTTCGGTGCGCTATCCAAATATTATCAAGTTTATTCATAGAAAATGTAGAAAAAATAAGATTGTGAATTGGCCTCCAATTATGATGTTAGAAACATGCTATAGGATCCTTGCTAAAATTATTTGCTAATTATATCATTGTCACTTACATAACTTGATCAGTGAGGATAAAAAAGGGTTCATGAAGGGGAGGTCTATTCTTGAGGCTATCATTGATGTTTGGGAAGATATGGCTTTTCTTGAAGAGTCCCCTCAAGATGTACTATTTCCATAAGATTGACTTCGAAAAAGCTTATGATAGACTCGAGTTGGACTTCATTCTCCAATCTTTGAAAGACCTAGGTTGCAGCTAGAAATTCATTAAGATGGTCACAACATTGGTGGGGAATGCATCAGCATAAATAAACATCAATGGCCAGCTATCTCAACCTATTCAAAAAAATGTAGTTTTGACTCTAGAGATGGATGCCATGCAATCCTGCTTGTGAGGAGACAGAGGAATGGAAACCATCAGAGGCTCCATAAAGCGATTGAGAATCAACGTACTATTTTCTTCATCTATCTTTCACTCAACCCCATTGATATCCATCATGAAAGGGATCGCTTCCTTGGATTGGTTCTTCTTGAGGAGGCCGCACATCTCTTTAGTAGGTTTTCCCACCTTTCGTGCCCACCAATCTTTAATGTATACATGTAGATTCTTTCTTTGAATTTGTTTTTTGTATGTCAGCATGCTTCTGATTTTTTGCAGCCCTCTATGGGATTGAGAGTGGTCAACGTAAACTTCTTCCTCAAGATGCTTAAGCCTTCAATAAAGATTATCCGTTCTAGTTTGATGAATGTTTTGAAGATTCTTCTGAGTCATCATCAAGGTGTGCTATGTCTTCATGACCTCCTTTCTCCAATACTTGGCCGACGAGGAATGGGTGGTAAAAGTCGAGCTCCTGGCAGCTGAAATCTCCTACTGGATCAAGAGGAAAGAGAAGGTAGTCAAATTGGCATGAAGAGAATGATGACCGACTTGAAGGTAAGCACAATTGGGTAGTGATCAAAGACAACAAGGCCCACACATTGGGAGAGGCAAAGTGGGCCCCAGTTATTGATTATATTATACACTATATAGCTACTGTCAAGTCTAGCTTTCATCAAGACGACTCCAAACTAGAGGTTCAACCAAGAGAAACCAATCTCATCTTTGATCTCCACCAGATTGACTTGACTTGGTGGAGCTTGACTTGGTCCTAGAAATCACTCTCATGACCATCAAACACCCTCCCCATATTCTCCCATCTATGAGAAAGCCACCATATTAAAGTCTCCACATAAAAGGATGTTGAGGGGAAGAGATTCCAGCAATTGCCAAGTGACAATTTTTTCTAAATCGAATATTGGGAGCACACAATGAGACAATGTTGAACTACAAAGGACCCCCAAAGGAAGCGCCAATCCATCAATGGTTCTAATCTACTTGGGAATCCATAAGCCTAGCATACCAACAACTATTACTGCCGATAGCCAAGCCACCATTTCCCCTGGGGTGCATGGTGGAGAGCCAGACATGGGATGACAAAATACATTTTAGTATCTTTTGTAGTTCCTCCCCGTCAATTTGATTTTTTGAATATAGATAAAGTCTAGCTTTAGGTTTTTGTTGCAGATCCACTCACCAAGGATGATTGCTCTTGAAGGTTCATACAACCCTCGAACATTGAACAAAATGATAATCATTATCAGAAGTTAGGTTCTTTGCGGGGAGGGGCTTTGTCCTTTTCTAATGTATTCTTCTTATATTGCTTTGCAAAAAGAATTATTTTATTTCCGAATACGATTTTATAGGCAAGAAGATCCGAACTAAGGAGCTTATATACAGAGCAAGTTCTTTCTTTCATTATGCTTCAACCCAACAATATACGTGTCGAAAGCAACTTAAACTCACCTACTCCATTTAGAATTTTTTTTAAAAAATCAATGAGCAAAAGACTCTCCACCATACGGGATCTTTACTCGAGACTTTGAATATAATAAATACGATAATAAAATTTATGATTTATTGTAAGAATGCTTACAAACTTTTCATATCTCTCAGCATCACAAATGTTGGCATAACTGGTTATGCGCAGCAACTCCTTTGAGATCAATGTATGTCCATGTGAAGACATCTCAATAATCTTAAAGTGATGCTAACAATTGTTCACCTTCCCGACTAAACACATCATTTTATATAGAAGTACTCCATTGTTCTCCTTCCTCATCTATCACACGACTTTTTTTATATATTCTTTATTATCATGCACTTCTCTTGGGGCTGCTACGTGTTTTGGCATCATTATGGTAATCTTCATATCCTCAACTTGGTTAGGAATAATCTTCATATCCTCAACTTGGTATTTTCTAGAATGTTTTGGGGTTCTAAAGAATTTTCTCTTCCTCTTGTTGTTCATTCGTGTCTTGATCTTTCGTTTTTTTTTTCTAGACTTGGTTATTTCCTGCTCCCTTGATGATGGGATTTCATCATGTTCTTGTAAATGAAACAGGGGAAAATCCTCTTCTTCAACTTCTATTCGTGGTGGAAGTGAGTCTGCTATGTGTTCTAAGAAATGGAACTAAGGCATGAATGTGTAGTGGCCATCTCTAAGGCTTCTTCCAACATAGCAACCATGAAGACATCAAAGCCTTTAGGATCACAACTTTTATTCATGTGTTTCACATTAACTGACACATCCAATGTTTCCAAAATTTGCATCGAATCTTAATGTTAAAACTCCTCAGCATTAAAGACCCTAGGCATGTATATTGGATCTTTGAATGGCCTAGAAAAAGGATTGTGTATACCTTCTTTCCCTTTTTTGCTTCCTTTATCTTCTAGTATTGCAACTTTGTATACCCACAAATTTGTTTCTTCATGCATCCAAGAGGGATCCTCTAGATGTACACCATGCATCGGGGTTTTCTTATCATCATGACGAAAGTCATTCCAATATATGGAGTAATAATTAAGAAACAGAAGCCTGATAGATTTATCTTATTGGTTAAGTCTTGCAAGTATAAAGAACTAGATCCCCAATCTTGAATCACTTTGATCTCTCGCATGAAAGGCCTTCTTAAGATCATTTCTTAGTTTCTTTCCTTTCCAAACTATCATATAGTTAGTGTGTGCTCAAATTTGACTCCACATTTTGAGAGTAATGTTCCTTCCAATAGTCCTAAAGAATGCTCTACATGACTATTAGCTAATTGTAATTTCATCCTTGTGTGCCTCAAGGCAAGTTGACCCCATTTCTCCGAAAGCTCTTTTGTCGCTATGACAACTCCTAATCTCGAGTTTAATATTAGACTTGGTTGTGTAATCATTTTAGGGGACATGCAAACAAGCCTTTCCCTTGTCTCTATTACTATATTTTCCATTTTTATCTAGTGGGATTTGCTTTGCACAAGAGTTAGCTTGAGCGGGATGGGTCTCTATATTGGCTGCTTTATGTGGCTTCACTTTCTAGGCTATCATGTCCCTAATGGCTTTGGCTATTTTCTTTAATGCACCCCTTTCTTATGGTTGGCACTCTCTTGTATTGGGATTTTGCTTCATAACCCCCCATGTAGTTAGCTTGGGCTTCTATGTGTCTGATAAGAATTGATGTTTTCCTTCTTCGACGTAGATACCTATCTTCATCCTTAAACAAGTGCCCCTTTAGTTGTAAAAAAAAAAATTAATGCATTTAATATATGTGCTTGACGTAAATGGCAACTATTACCATTCGTATGTGGAAAAGACAACCATTGATTAAGAAGATGGAAAGCTATCCTAGAAAGATTCACAAGGGCAACCATGAATACTGACAATAGTTTCAGTTGTGAATATTTCCTCCCATGTCTCTCCTTCTTGTCATCCAACTTGTTCCCCTTTCCCTCCTTTTAAGTCTTTGTATCTCTCTTCTCTTGATACCAATTGCACCTTAACTTTTATATCTTTCATAGACCTCTAGGTTGTGTCCGTCCTCTAACAAACAAACTATTTCTAGTACTATTTTTTGAAAGAAAATTTTTCTCTCCGCGCTTTTTTTGTAGCCTCCATCGATGAGATCCCTTAGGATAGTGTTGCCCTATCCATTGTCTTACTTCAAGAGTGCTTTTTCTTGGAGATCTTTATCTCCCATGTGTTTGGCCTCTTATGATCCTGAGGTCCATTACCCTTCCTTGATTCTTAGTGCCTTTCACGAACTCTCTATCAATTGCAGCTTTATCTCTTTCTTTGATCCTCCCTTTGTGCACTTATTTAGCTCTTTAACCATTCCACACTTTGATTTGAATTCTTTTCTCTTCTTTCCATGGATTAAGCCCTTCCTTTCGACTCCTATAAAACATGCCTCACATCGCATAAACATACAAGATATGATTTATACTCACAGTGCTACGATAAAATATGGTTCAAGAACAAGATATTCTCTTGTACTAGAAAGATAACTCATTAAAATATATGTTGTCTCCAAGGTTTTCTTCATGTTGCACCATCACTCTCTCCTTTCTCATGTATTTCTAGTTGTTCTCTTTCTACATCTCCATCTTTGATTTGGAGTCCTATGGGCCTCATGGTGCTTTTTTTTTTGAGAGTACAATGAATTGAAAACACACTCACACATCCAAACTCGTAAGGTAGAGGCACTCATCTGTGAGAAACTCAAAATAGCCAAGACTTGAACTCAAGTCTTCCTCGTTAAGACTCAAGGCATCAAACCACTTTGTTACGCAGTCTTGGACACCTCATGGTGAAAAAAAACGCCTTTGCTTCCATTCCTACTCCCATAGTGGAGTGCCTATGTGAGTCCCTCCCTTTATCACATAATCCTTCTTGTTTTGTTATGTACGACGCAACAGAAATAGCAATTCTGCTTTTCTCAAAAAACAAAGCCAACTCCAAATATGCATGCACCATGAAAACTATACTCGAACAGCTTTGTATATCTTCCAAAATAATTTATGATATATATGTGTGTGTGTTTGCGTGTGTATGTGTATGTGTGTATGTATCGCTCTCTCTATATATATATATTTATATATATGTGTGTGTATGTATGTTTGTGTATGTATATATGTACGTATGTGTGTGTGCGCGTGCGTGTGTATGTGTGTGTACATGTATGTTGTGCAATGCATTTTTTATACATATATATTGAAGATATTTCATGTGCACTTCATACGGAAAAACAAGAGTACACACATTTATTTACATGCATGCACATAACACATTAACACATGCCTAGAGACATATAACACACATATGATCGCATGCACTATGCAACACATTAAAGCATATCTCCACTCAAGAAAAATAAAAAGTACGTATAGATTCATGATCACCTCCAAACATATAACCTCAGATATGACCTCATTATTTATGCACATATATTATTTCATACGTCCACACATATATGCACCAAATATTGCACAAACATATTATGCAATAAGACACACATGTATGACCACATCCACAGGTACATATACATATTTGGGCACAACCACATTTACTAACACTCTTTGGAGCTACACACAATGCATATGGAGAAGCAGTCAATGTTTCGTGCAATCAATCATGAGATAAATACAAGTCAATCACATCATACATCGGTACATGATGGAAGGGATATATAAAGAGTACAAATCACCAATATAATTCTTTCATTGAAAGATTTTGGGCAATTTAATTTTCACTTTTCAATCTTACAATTGTAGCTTTTATTCACAAATCATGACGGCATCAATAAACATAAGTATCAAGAAGTCATAGGTGGATGTAAAGCACGATAAAAACAAAACACTCTCAACTAACAGAGACGTATTGCGTTTTATACCAATTTAGTAGAATGTAATTAGTTCAAGTATTATGTCTGATCTAGCATGTCACATTCAATGCAATCAGATTAAGAATTCATTTGTTTGTTCCAGCCTTTCAAGTCTAACGAGCTATTTTGAATACTCATATGTACATATCCCTCCTGACCCAAATAATTAGGCTTCAAATATATCCCCTATTAGTTTCTCTCCACCTATAAGCACTGATAGACTTTTTTTTATTTTCTTTTATTTTTTATAAAAACCATTGTAATGTGTACATATCTCTTTAGCTCAACTTTTTTTATTTGTTTTCCTTTATCTATTTGTTTTTCCTTTTTATCTTTTTTTCTTTTTATTTATTGTTAGTTGAATGCATGGGGTTGGCACCATAACAATGAGGTGTGGTCGCAACTACATCTAGAGTTCAAGAACTAGCAAGATACTAAGATCAAGAATCAAGGAAACCAAACTCATGCGTCTTTCATGCACACTAGTATATGTAGGTATTTGTTCATGCATCACCTTCCCCTATAGGTGTTCATTAATTCACTAGACCTTTGATCATTTATGCATCTCATATAATCGCACTAGTGAGATACCTAATTGTTTCTCATTGATTCTTCTAGGTTTTTACAACACTTAACATATAAGTCACATACATAATGCAATGCATTTATATATACATTTGAAGAATAAAATAATTAAGAATGGAAACATTTCAAATGTTTATTATGTAGCAATTTGATTGTATTGACACACGTCCATCACCTTCAACGTTTCCACTCCATATCTATATCTTTCACTCTCTATTTTCTTCCTAGATTCATCTTAGAATCAATATAAAAGCATTATTTATATACCTTTGTATTCACAAATGTCACTCTAAAGGGGTGTTGCCCATTTATTGATTAGGTTTCTCCCTTCAAGAGTAGCTCTATTTCCAGGTGCCATCCAAACAAGCCATGCTTGTGAGGTTACCACCTTTACACCGTATTCATCACAAAAAAGTTCTTAAACATGGTAAATAAGGAAACAATCCATCCCATTTGCATATCCATTTTTTTAGCAATCAACCTATGTGTATACGTTGTGGAGATTGTTGATTCAATGAAGAGAGCATCTGAGTATAGCTTCTACTATATATTACTTTTTCCAATGCACCATATGGGGATGCACTTGACATATTGAAAGCACTTGCATGTATTTTTTTGGTGCTCAATGACTTAGTCAGGTATCAAAAGATACTTCCATGCATGCAATTTCTATAAATTAAATATAATCATTTGAATTAATATCAATATCTACATTCATAATATCTTTCATTTGGATATCTTCACTTCCATAGATGTCATTGTCTTTGTGTAAAACATCCTATGCATACCTATCCGCATGTATATCTGACTTTTTGTTTTTCTGTTTATTATCATCTACATGCATAGCATCAACCATTAACCATTCATCATTCTCATATATCGAATCATCTACTTGGAAACCAATATTCACATGCATACCCTCATTTTCTTGCATGATATTATATGTTTGTATATCATCATGTGCATAAATAACATCATCTAGAGTCAACTCACCCTCCTTTTGAGTGTCATCTTTCACTAGCTTAGCATCGTCTATTAGCATTTTTCCATTCTCATCCTTGTAATAAAGCATTTTGATGTCCATATTTTCATGCATATCATCATGATCATGCATCACATCATTCACTTGCACATCATTATTTACATACATGACTATTTATTTGCATGTCATGTTTTACATGGACAAATTTATGTATTTTCATCTCATTATTCACTTTTACTATGTATTCTCATCATACTTATCAATGTCAACATACATATAATTATTCAACCAATCAGTCATTAGCATCTCCTCATTCTTATGTTTAAGATTTCTCACTTGTATCTATGCATGTGTATGTAGTGTGATATCATTCACAAACATAACATTTCCCATAGAGTCATCTATTGGCATCTCCTTAGACATAGCATCATGGTCATTTAATACTTCATCATGAAAGACTCGCATCAAGTCATGAGATGCAAACGTATCATGTGTTCGCAAAGATATACCATTATCCACTTGCATTTGATCATTGGTCCAATCTTGATCAATGACATTTAAGAAAGGATATTGAATTTGATCTTCATCCATGTATGCTATATTTTCTTGATGATTTCATCTTTTCTATATTTGAGGCTTAGAGATGCCTTTCAATCTTGATGTATTAGATTGTAATTTGTTGGATTCAATGGATTTAACATGATAGGAGACACTTCTTCTTTTCTTCTTGATGTTTTGATTTTTTTCCTTATAATTGGTTGGTGTGATTTTGATTGATTTATACCAGTCTCTTTAACCCTCCCATCTTTGGAGTGTGTGGATCTATAGCACTTAAGCATCTAATCATGATAAAGATATCCATATACTCTTGCCATCTTGGAGCTTTTGGAGTAATTTCATTTATATTTATGGGTTCTTCTTGATTAATCTCATCATAAGCATGTATGTGAAATCTATGCATAGTTGTTTCATGTCCATTCGGGATTTTATGTGTGCTAGGAGCTTTTACAACATCCATTGTTGTTGAAATCTAAAGATTTTTTACATTTATTTCCTCAACATCAAGATGTGCTCTCCAATCACCAATGAGTTTAGCAATCATGTGTTGCTTCTTCACGTGTCTTCGCCCAATATTTTAATATATATCTTGCAATGGTGGAAACAATTCCTTTTGTGTTTTAGGATCTAGTTCTCGTAAACAATGAAACTTTCTTGTGTCTTATAATTCTTTTATCATGTTGAGATGAATGTCCGAATTGTTGCTCGAATTTCCTTTCTATTTTTAGAATCAACTAGTCTTTAGGTCTATGGACCCACTTTAAAAACATTGTACATGTCACTTTGTCAACATCTTCTAGCATAAACAACTTGAGTATTTGTGTTGTATCGTGCCCATGTTGTTTGTGTTTCGGACATGCATTGATACGTAAACAAAGTTTCCATCGAGCTCTTGGGCTCTCATCAGTGTGAGAGCAACACCTAGATATTTCCCTTGAACCTCGTAGTTTTTGAAAAATTGTATCATACTTTTTTTGGTTGAAGAAATTGCACTGATTGATTGTTGAAATTGTAGGAATTATTAATTACTTATCCCCTCTTTCATGTCAGGTTCACAAACTATGCCATAGGGTCCTTCGAATGGAGGGTGCAAGGAAACAATGGACTTAACTTGATGGTACTTGGGAGTACTTTTACAACATCAAGAAATTAGATGATGGGATGAGAAAGAGTCTATGTGTATAGTTATGTATGACTTTTTTCCTTAACTTCTTTGTTGTATCATTGTTACATTGAGATGTAGACTCAAGTTGGCATAGAATTTTGATTTTCCTTTTTTCTTTATTATAAAGGAAGTTCGGCATTAGCCTACTCTTCCGGACTTGAATTAAATAAAGAAAAGTACAAGAGAATTGAGGACATTGGTACTCTCATTATGAGGACATTGGTACTCTCATAGAATTTTGATTTTCCTTGAATTGAGGACATTGGTACTCTCATTATGAAGCAAGGTATCCATAGTTATATTGAGGAAAGGTCAAACATGAAATGCGCTCGTAGTGCATTCACTTGACGCTTTTTCCGAATGGCCTAGCATAGTCCGGATTTCAACCTAGCCAAATATATCCCAACATTCCTTTGCGAAGACATTTGATCATGAGCTCTCACTGACTCATTTTCTGATCTCATTGAAGGACGAAATTCACTGTAGTAGACATGGATGATTCATCACCTTTGTCATGCAAGCATATACTTCTATCTCCCTCCCCCTTTTTAGGAATCATCAAGTATTCCTTTTGATCAACAACATGCTTAACCCATGTGGGCCCCGCAGGAGGGTGATGAGAGGGTGATTAACCTTTTTGTAATGCCATCTATACTCTGTAAAAGCTACCCCCACTATGTGGGATTCGGGGGATCCCATGGGAACTAGTCCCCTTCTCTTGTACTTCTCTTTTAATTAATTCAAGTCTGGGAGAGTAGGCTAAGGCCGAACTTCCTTTATAAAAAAAAAATCATCATATTCATTTCCTCCCTGAATACACACATTTCATCTCTTATATATGACCACAATAAAGTGCAGCAACATGCCTCTTCCACTCTTGTCATTTCTCAACCCGTATAAGGCACACTCACTAATCAAGGAAAGTGTAAGATAACCATAGTAAGCGTATTGAAAAAAAAAATGCTACTATAATTGCAACATTCAACATGCTATTTAGTATTGCAAAGTTCAATAGCATATGAAAGACCAGAAATGATCATAAGAAAATATGAGATAAAGTTGCAGAAGATCATCAAACTTTCTTACTCATTCTTACAGACATGATCTTTTGGAGAGCTTGAGATTTAAAATAGATGACACTCCGATGATGAGCATAAAGCTTCAACACGCAGTCTATATATATTTCCTTGAGGTATTAGATCATGAGATGTGGTAGCTATGAGCACAGATGCTTTCACAATAAAATCTGCAGTTAAATAATTATAACGAGAACTTCTCAACTACTATATACTTCCACAAATATAAAACAAAAAATGAACATAGTAAACGTATCTCGGTTATGATATCAACTTCGGATCTTCAGATTTTCTTGAAACAAGACTTTAACCTCAAAATGCTCCCTCAAAATACACCTTTGAATGGCCATCTACGGCTAATCTAACTCCTTTTTCATGGCAAGAAAAGAAAAGGTGGCCAATGTCCTCTCTACCCCTAATATAGCTCTTGCAAAGGATTTGAAGCTTCAAAAGCAAATCGACTAGAAGCAAGTATTACTGGGTGAAGCACTTGGTTGCTCCTATGCCTTGTGGAACACCATCAAAGGGGAAGCTCTATGGAAGATTTGGAAAGAACGATGTGCAACCAGTTTTGAAAAGATTCCAAATGAATGGTCAGTTGAGAAGTTCGCTGCGCTACTAGGCAAAAGAATTTGTAATTGCGAAAAGTTCTTTCGCTTCAAAAACCATAGGATCTTTATCATGAAAAATAACAAGATCAAAAGTAAATTGGCTACCCATGAGGGCAATGATAAACTCATTAACCTCCTAGATAGCTTGCTCTGAAACTTAGTGTTTTGGCCATGTCCTAGTGTTTCTTATCCTTCCCATGCTTTGTGGGATACAGGGGATCTTAAGGGCACTATGCCCCTTCACTGTATAACTCTGTCTTTTTATTAATTCAAGCAAGGGAGACTAGGCCTCAGCTGAACTTGCTCTCTTTTTTTTTACTCCTTTTTTATGCGTATGAGAGATCCTTCTCATCATCAAGTTCCAAATGAAGATGCCTCAAATCAAATGGTATTCTTGTTTCCGTTTTGCCCATAGATTCAATCCATCTTCGGATATTCAGATGATCTCCAAAGAGTTTTGAAGAGGTTCCTTTTCCTATTTCTCTCTGCACCTATGGCTTTTGTTTATCTATCTTCTTACAAAGGCTTCCATGAATCTTATCAACACTTCCCCAATCTTATCCACACTTTGTTGATGTCTGCATATATTTCAGCTCATCTTCCATATGAATAGTGACTCTCAGGCCACTACAAGATGTCCACATTAGCACTCTCACAAATACTTCTTTCTATTTCCCGAATTGAGTCTTGAGCTTCTGTGTGGCTGAGGACAGCTAAGATTCATGTGCTTGAGGACAGCTAAGATTTGTCTTCATCGACAAAGAAATGCCCCATTTGGTTGTGGAAAGCTTTAAAAAAATGCATCCAATATCTGCGCTTGAAGTAAGTGGCAACCAGCTATAGTGTGCTAGCACTAGTGCAAGTCTTAGAAATTCAACATAGCATAGAAACAACAATGAAAAGCTTTATTCCTTTTCATGAAGCACACAAGAGTAAACTCGAAATGGCTTGAAATTGTATATCCTGCATTGAAGTCTCCTCCAGAAAGTTTGAATTTCTTGGATATCAGATTTGATTAGCCAATCAGGGTACATAACATCATCTTATCTTTTACTCATGACAAGGTTCGGAGGTCACTGTATTCCTCTACTGTTTGACATTTTGTTTTTTATATTTTTGAATGCATGATGTACTTCTTTTTTCATATGGAACCAGATATGTATTTCAAAGGACGTTTTATAATGCCTAAAAATATGGTTGTCTTCATATACTTTAAGCTTTTCGTGTTTTCCAAAAGGGAATATACATACTTCTTAAGCATTATGCTCTCATTTACAAGCGTTATGCTCTCATTTACAGGCACTATTCTCTCTCTCTCTCTCTCTCTCTCTCTCTCTCACACACACACACACACATCATGTATTTGGTTGCTTTGTATGTCTTAATTTTTAGAGAGTCACACACAAAAGTGAGGTGAAAATATATAGAAAGAACACGCAAATTGTATATAAATGTCAGCAAATGGGTACATCTTTACACACACACACGCAGACACATGTGTACGTGTGTGTGTGCACGTATATACTACCATGTGCATACATGACACATTCATGTATACAGAAGATTACAGTTGTTGGGGAAAAAGATCTGGAAAAGTGATTGTGCTCAACAAAGGACTTTTAAAGATATGATTACCTGCAAGTGTACCATCCACTTATGAAAACCGATTCTCTCATACTATAATGCAAATATGGAAAGAGATCTTTTTCAAATACAGACATGCTAAAAGATATGAATATCTACCCTTGTTATGTATATGAATATCTACCCTTGTTATGTATATGAAAAGATAATGTTATGTATATGAAAAGATAATGTTATGTATATGAATATCTACCCTTGTTATCGAATTCCGTCCCCTGAATATAAAGCAAAGAATAAAGAGTTTTTTATTTATTTAATGTATCATACTTTATATCATCTTAAAAACAATAGCTGAATTTCAAAAATAAACCTTAGAAAATTAGATGTTGAACAATATGGAAAACATGGACAAACCAAACAAGACAAAGGATATGACTTTCGAATGTAAAAAAGTTCCACAAATATTCAACAATCAATCAGTTAGTTAGGAACCTAAAAGTAAATTCACGTGATTGGCATCTAGTTCCTACATTATAGGAATACTTCTTAAACTATTATATTTGTCTTGATGCAAGTCTTGTGCATTAATCCATGGCCAATATCAATGCATATTAGCTTCCTTATTGTGTCTTTCGTTCAACAAAGCATCCTCTCCTACTTAAGTTAGCACCTTCCACGCTATTTTTTATATTTGTGTAGAGTTAAGTTAGCACCTTCCACGCTATTTTTATATTTGTGTAGAGTTAAGTTAGCACCTTCCATGCCTAAAATTAGTAATGGAAGTTACTACTTAATTACAAATGCATCATATATTATTCTATACCCATCTTTTCCCCTTCTGTATAGACTATCTCCAATGAGAGTATAATCTAAAGCTTCTTGTTCTAAGCTCCTCTGTCTAGCCAATGTCATATCTTGGGAAAAGGTTCTCGTCCTCAAAAGGCTACTAAGGGTTCACTCCAATCTAGTATTAAAGACACTCGATAAAGAGTGGCATGTTCCACTGGTGGTTTAGTGCGACAGATTGGGCATTCCTTGCACATCCTATGGACATCTACTTCCATAGTTGGCCAGTGCACTCTGAGTCTCCTAAGTGTTTGTAGAGTTCTTTGCCTTGAATAGTGTTGCTCTAATGCACCCACATGTGCTAATTGCAACCACTTTGAGTGCTCATCCTCTTCCATACAACAAACTAATATTCCTTGATTTGTATGTTTGTACATGCTTCCTGCCATGATGTGGTACTTCTGGGCTTTTACTACCTCCCTATCTTGAGTGTTTACTATTGGGTGTTTGGGCCCATATGTCAATATTGGCACTAATGTCTTAGCCCATTGGGTACCACTTCCAAATTAAACAAGTAAGCATCAGGAAGGTCATCTCACACTCCTTGTGGGGCCTCTCCAGATGTGAGCCTAGAGAGATAGTCTGCTCTCAAGTGAGTCTTGCCTTTCCTCACCACAACCTCAAAGTCATATTCCATTAGTAAGAGAAACCATCTTACTAATCCACCTGTATTGCATGGCTTGTTTACCAAGTACAACAATGCTTGATGATCAGTAAAAAACTTAAACTTATTTGCAAGCAAATAGTGTCTAAATTTTTTAACTGCATATACCATACCTAATCCTTCTCGTTTAGTGGTCATATAGTTTCGTTCAGCTGCATTCAACTTTCTACTAGCATAGGCAATTGGAAGATCCATATTACCTTCACCAGTAGGTTGTGCAACTACACATCCAATAGCATAATTGGATGCATCCACATGAACATGAAATGACTTGTTCCAATCTGGTGTAGTCAAGATTGGTGCAGAACACAATCGCTATTTAAGCTCATTGAAGGATTTCTCACATTCCTCCATCCACTCAAAATTGGTCAATAGTCCGTACAGAAGCTTTGCAATGATGGCACACATGTGTATAAAACGTCGGTAATACCCACAATGCCCCATGAAAGCTTGCACTTCCTTGACATTCTTTGGCCTAGGTAGTTCTGCGATAGCTCTCACTTTCTCTTCATTAGTGGATATGCCATTCTTTGACACTGTGTCCTAGAATCTTGCCTTGCCTGACCATGAAAACACACTTTTATGGGTTCAAGCAGACTTGATATTCTCTACATTTGTCAAAGATTTGACTAAGTTCAGGTATATGTGTCTGTTTAATGTTGGAATGAGCACAGAGATCATCAACATAGACTTCCAAATTCTTCCTCAAGAACTCTTTAAACACCTGGCACATCAGTCTCTCGAAGGTTGCTAGCGCATTGGTTAGACCAAATGGCATTACCCAAAAAGCAAATATGCCCCACTCTGTGGCAAAAGTTGTCTTATGCTGATCTTCTGGTGCGATGGCTACTTGATTGTAACCAGAGAACCCATCTAGGAAGCTATACACTTCCTTGCCTACTAACCTTTCTAATAGATGCTCAGTGATAGGAAGCGGATAACTATCTCTGATAGTAGCTGCATTAACCTTCTTCAAGTTAATGCACACACGTAATTTGCCATTCTTTTTGGGCACCATTACAATGGGGGATACCCACTCAGAAAATGCTCGATTTCGTAGATAAATCCGGCTTCAACCAAGTGATCTATCTCATCTTTGATCTTGGCAGCATAGTTGTCATTGTATGTGTATGGCTTCTGCTTAGAGGGTGTGGCATTTGAGGTCATGGGGATTGTGTGTGAGCATATGTCAGGGTCTACACCTTTCAAGTCCTTGTAACTCCAAGCGAATACATCTCTGTATTCTCTCAGCAAGGCTATCAACTCTTGCTCTTCTTCTCCTATCAGGTCATGTTCTATGTAGGTGCATCTTTCTTCTCCTTCTTCTAGGGCTACAACTATTTTCTTGGTGGTTTCTTTGTTATCATAGGCCTCTCTTGATTGTGCCTCACGTTTAGGCATTCTTACCATGACTCTCCTATCTTCTATTTCATACTTCTTGAAATTTTCAGGGACCTCAAACAAAGATTCTTCTTCCTCTAGTGTGACTTCTTTCTTCTTTCTTTTCCTTCCTTCACTCTTGGTGGTCACTTGTGTGGTTAATCTCACCTCATTCATACCTTCCTCGTGTTTCTGAGGTTGAGCTTCTACCTCGTGGAAATATTCCTCATCTGATGCAAAAGGTGGGTCCATAATGATTGACTCTAGATCAGAGTCACTTGCATCCTTGAATGCATCAGTGCTAGGTTCACATTCTTCAATAATTGGATCACACATGATTGGCTCTATTGTGAAGACTGAAATGTCATAGTCATCCTCATCAGAGTGGGGTGTCTACTGTTCGTCATTGATGGCTACATCCATAGTTGCTAAAATTTCCGTCCAACCATGGGGTTCAAATTCTTCATCAGAAAATACTACAGGTGCATAGGCTGGGTCTTGAATTGATCTAAGAGTTTCCTTCGCACCTAACTCTCTGGCTTGTTCTCTCTTCTCTTCCTCTACTGCTACTTTGCACATCCATAAGTGTGTGTCTTCATGCATCCATGAGGATCCTGATCCTATGGAATGCACTGACTCCGTCTCATCCTTAGCTCTATGGATGGGATTCCATTGAATAGGCGGTACGTCTCTATGAGAGTAATCCTTGAGATTGACTTTGATTGTAACACCTAGGTGTTGCAAATACAAGGAATTGGATCTTGGAACACTTGCAACTCTTGCATGAATGGCCTTCCCAAAATCATCTTGTAGGCTTTCTTTTTGCTAAAGTCGCATATAGCAAAAGTATGCTCGAACTCAACACCACATGTAGTGAGAGTTATTCCTTCTAGCAATCCTAAGGGTCTCTCTATGTGACCATCAGCCATCTGCAATTTCATTCTCGTTGGCCTAAGTGCTGGCTTGCCCCAATGCTTCCATAGGGAAGTGGTAGCAATTACAACTCCTACACCTGAGTCCAAAATTGCCTTGGTTGTGTATCCCTGATGGGTAACGCGAAGATAGGTGTTTCCTTCTTCTCCTTTGCTCATGTCTCCTATCTTATCCAATGGTATTTTTGGCACTGTTCTATGAGATCCTACCTGGGAACGAGGTTTCGCTACGTCTGGCACTTGTTTGGCCACATGTTTCCACAATTCAGGCTTAACCTTGAGTAGCTCTTCTAAAGTGAGGTTGCACTGCACTTTAGTGTTCCTTAATACCTCTGTATTCCTATGTATAATTGAGTCTTCGTTTCTTATCATAATCGTGGGTGCTCTCATGCAAGTCGACTTCGTTTCCCATGGGCCTGTGAAATGGGGTAATTCCTGCAAAGAATTAGACTCAAAGTCTAACCTCTCACGAGATTGGGCACTCTCCTGTTCTCCATAAATAGAAGGAATATCTTGTGGGAATTGATCGTGCGCATCATCCACAAGTTCAATTGGAGGAGGGTCTTCACTTTCTTTGGCCCATTTATCTTCTTGAATTTCTCATAGGAATTCTGGTGAATACCGATTCCTAGAAGAAGAGGTGTCTGGTTCAGTGGAGTTAGGCACATAAGCTTCCTGGGGAAGAATGCTTATTCTATCACTTGCACTCTCTTTAGACTGTGGGATGGCTCCTTTTCCAGACTTTACAAGTAACCTCTCCAAGCTATCTAATAGACCATCAAAATGCAATGGTGTTCTAGTGAAGCTAGAGCCATTGAACAAGCAACTCGCTTCAAACATGGCTTGCACCAATTCTACCATCTTAGCACAAAGTTTTGTTCTCTCTATCTCTAGGTCGGCTCTAGGGTAGCATTTGTCATGATCTGTCATGTTTGGCCCTTCTTGGATTCTGGCCTGATATGCTTTAAGCATCATGTCTAGATCCTCAAGAGTGGGATCGGCTAAGATTGATCCTACTTTGGGTGGTGGGTGGGTTATGTGTGGTGGATTAAAAGGTTGGAGAATGGAAGGTGATGGATTGGAGGGAGATGGAAATGGTGGTGGTGGGGTAGTGTGAGAGTGAGTTTGAGAAGTGAGTTCACTTATCTTTGCTTTTGTGTCTCTCAAGCTTTCCTCAAGTTCGCTCATTTTCTGTGACCATTGCCTTTTCATTCTCTCCTGGCTATCTCTCCAAGCTCTTGTCCTTTTCTTGGTTATACTCTCTGTCTCGCTAACCTCAGAACTCTTTCCCTGCCCTACCCTTGATTTTGCTGCAAAGCTTGAGCTCTAGTGATCACATGCACGGGGGTTGTGGGAGTTACACTTCCTATAGAGTCTACTACTAACCCAATAACATTGATTGGAGCGATTTTTTTGGCATGTTGATGGGGTTCTTGGAACACTCTCGTAACAAATGCTCTTTCCCACAATCTGGGCAAAAGCCTTGAATTGTCACAGATTGGGTTTGTGTAGGTGCCGGTAGAGGGCAATCACGAATGGGGTGATCTCCCTGACATCGGAAGCATCGCCCTCTAGGAAATGGATGTCTTATCTGCCTAAGCTCAGGTCTAGAGTTGGGGTTTGCATACATGACATTCGTATAATCTAGCTCCCAACTAGATTCACTGGGTTCTTCATAATAGTATGACTCATTATGCTCGGGTGACTACATGTAGTAAGCCTGTGGGCTATAAATATGTGTGGAGTCAAAACTATGATCACTTGGGTCACTCTCTGATAGCAACGGTGTTACTGGGACTATGGATCTTTTCAGATTTTCTTCTGCGGATGCATATTTCACTGGAATCACATTGGTTGGAGTAGGGGGTTGTTGCACTAGGACTAGTTGAGGTCTCTGCTGCCCTTGATAGGGTGGTTGGTATGGTTGTTGGGGTCTACCATACTGCTGTGGGGGGTATTGGGTTTGGAATCTACCCTGTTGTGGATATGGCTGAGGGTAATTTTGCCTGACAGTTTGTTTTTTATAAGGGCAGTCTTGTGCAGTGTGGTTGGTATACCTTTGCTCGATGGTGCAGGCTACTAGGATTCACTTGGGGTTGAGCCATAATGGGACATACACTTTCCATATGGTCGCCTCCACACGTATAGCATTGCTTAACTGGGGCAAACCTTGGAATTTGTTTGCTAGAGACACCTAGTTTTTGAGCTACCTTTTCTGCAAGTTCCTCGATAGATGTGGATTGACCGCAAGTGAGGCTGCTAGAGCTATCTGAATCCTTGTAGATTTTTTATAGATCCAGCTCCTCTCCTAGATTATCCTCAATATCTATGCACATGCGTACACATTCTTCTATGGTTCTGGGGTCCTTCAGATACACATATGATCTGAGCTTGGTACTCAGCAATCCATCTAAGAATAAAGCCACCTGTTTGGCTGGTGTGGGTAACTCAGGCACCTCTCTAGGTCTTGCCTAAACCATCTTCAAGTCTGACCGTCTCTTGAGGTGTTTGCTTGAAGCTATGAATCGGGGAGGAAGTATTATTCCGTATGCCACTCTTAGAGAACTCAGTGATGAAAGCTTCTAAAAGTTGGTCTATGCTCCTAAATTGCCTCTCATGCAGTGGTTGAAACCACGTAAGAGTTGTGTTTCTAAGGGTTTGGCCAAAAGCATTTTACTACGTGACTAGATCCTCAACTTGTTCAGCTCTCAAGACTTGCCTAAATTCTGCCACATGGTCGTAAGGGTCTCCAGTGCCATCTAAGTAATTCTTCATGGATTTCACCAACTCGGTTGGCCTCAGGGTCCTACTGTGTTCTCTAGGCCTTGGCAAAGGAAAATCATCAGCATTTCTTTGGTTTCTTGGGGCTCTAGATCTCTCAGTTTCTTCTCTATCCGGTTCTGTTCTCATCCTTTCTCTTCCTAATGGGTTAGCAAAGCTCACCTCGGGTCTATCTCTACTCCTTTCCCTTTGAGTCCCATGAGGTTGAGATGTTCCAGCTCCTTGGTGACCATAAGACACAGCGGATCGAGGTTGGGGAAAAACAAATTCACCCTTCCAAGTGTAGGCATGTCTCCCGTGCTCTGAGACCATGAAGATCCTCTCTGGCGTATTGTCTAAGTAGGTCACTTTGCCTGGGCCCTCACGATCTTTAAACTCATAAATCATGAGAGCTCCTACTTCATGAGGCTGGTCAAGCTTATACCTCCAAAAAGACTCATCTGTTTCTCAGTTTAAAAGCAAATCTATGCTTTTATTGTCTTGGGGAACCCACTCTGGAGTCATAATTCTGGTCAGAATTGATTTGCTAGGGGAAGTCCTCGGCTCTCTCCCTAAGTTCCCTTGCTCTATGTCACCCATGTCAGTCCCTGCGATCACATTGCCGAACTCGTCTGTCCTATCTGGAAGGGAGGTGACCACATAAATAGTTCCTTCTTTATCTAGGTATGCTCCATTCTCGAACTTGACCACCGGATGTTCTAGTCCATGGGATTGATCGGGGTTCTTAATTTGGACCACAGATCTTCTCACGCCATCTTCGTAGATGTGAGCACCTAGACGATTAGTCCTGATATATTCCAATTGAGTTTTGTAAGGTCCTTCTGGTTTTTCTAGGTACGCCACCCCTGAACTACCTACTAGTCTCTCCATGTTATAGGACATCTCAGAATCGCTTGTTTCTGATCTTGGAGTGTAGTGTCTTCCTGACCTAAGGTTCATATGCCTGGGTTTTCTTCCTTCTAGCCCAAGTACAATTCTCGTTGCAGTTTAGTTCGGATCAGTAACTTTGTTGCTTTTAGTTGACTATTGTGTTACGCTCTTGTCGGAGATCACGTTGTCAGGAATACTTAAGTGAATTTCGCACTTGATGATTGCTCGATTTAAGTTTTTTTTTTTTTTTCCTTTATAGTTTTCGGACTTAAGCCCTACTTAATGCTTGCACTTGGTTGATTAGCTCTCTTGGACTTGATTCATGCCTAGCGTCACCCTAATTACTCACCATTCCTAAGTCGCACTTAGCCAAAGCTAGGAATTGACAAAGGGGGTGAAGAGAACTTCCAACCTCCAATCACTTGTTGCTCCGATCACTACACAAGCCCAGGAAGCCTTCTCCCAATCTTGGTATTCTTCCTTGCTAGCTTACTTTGAATGCCTTGATTGCTCACAATGTTCCTGCAAAGGTTCACAAGTTAGTATTGCCCTTCAACACAATGAATTGACAGACACACATCAAAAATATAAGCCTCCCTTGGAATAGTTCACTGTACCCCCAAAATACTATAGCCACCTAATCCCACCTAAATGCCAACTTAAAAATACATGTTCTAAAAATCCACGTAGGATTCTCAACGAGCTTTCCGACGAGACCAAAATCTCATCAATCGGAATTCGTATGGTGAAGTTATGACCATTCAGGCACTTAGGGGTCAAAACAGGCACTCAGGGTTCAGGAAATTCATCTAAGGTTTTTCTTGATATTTTGCCCACTCATAAGGCTCTAAGGTAGTCCCAATGTGTCAAAAAACAAGCCCAAAATTGCCCCAATTCAGTTAATTATTTCACCCCAAAATTATTCGTAAAGCCGATGTATCGTGATAGCTCGGGTCGATGTGTCGCGATAAGTGGATGTGTCACGATAGACCGAAGTGTCGGGATAGATCGAAGTGTCGCGATAGACTGAAGTGTCACAATAGACCGAAGTGTCACGATAGACCGAAGTGTCACGATAGACCGAAGTGTCACGATAGACCAAAGTGTCGCGATACACTGAAGTGTCGCGATACACCGAAGTGTCGCGATAGATCGAAGTGTCACAATAGACTGAAGTGTCGCGATACACCGAAGTGTAGTGAATTATATTGATCAACCTAGTGATCCTAGGAGCTCTCAGGCTGCGCTGTGTCGTGGTGCACTCAGATTCTCAATAGGGTCTAATTTTTGGTGTGTCGCGATAGCTCGAGGTCGACGCCTCGGGGCTTGCGTAGAGAGATTCAGTACCTGCTGAGCTTACTGGAGATGGTGAGGATGCTGCAACCTGCAAGAGTCATGCAAAAAACACACAAACACAACAATGCACACTCGCTCTCTCTCAAACTCTCACCAAGCAAATGAGGAGAATGAAATGGAAGTGGGAATATGAGAGGAAGATGGAGATGGTGTGGAGCGGAGGTGGAGATGGAAATGGAGATGAAGATTGGAAATTTAAATGAGAGAAAGGCTACAAGAAAAGATGTTATGATGTCTATATTTGTCATCTTTTATGAGATCCCACCACGATATGAACGGGAGGTAGGTCGAACATGTGGAAGAGGTAGACATGAGTTAAGTTCAAAGCCAACAAAGCATGGACAATAATGACCCTTTAAACAGCAATATTTGTTTCATGGAGTTTACACACATTAATGAAATGGGAGACTCATAGCCATGGAAGTATCAAGTGGAGTAGGAAAGGAAAAATATATAATTATAAAATAAAGATCGTCTACTTATATAATTGGAAATAAAATGATAAAAGAAATGGATAAAATTTGAAATAATAGCTGGCACAAATTCTAAAACAAGAAAAATTATACTCTATACATCCACTAGTGAGGGATGAAGCTCTTCAAGGCAAACATATTTAGTTCAAAATCTAACTTATGATTCCTTTATCACAAAGCATTATGTGTATATACTCATGTATTAAGCTCACGTCACTTCATAATTGTGGCAAAAAAAGGATAAAAGAACCCTAATCTAATGCGTTATGTCAAGCTAAATACTTAGAATGTTGTAGGGAATGACATCCCGGACTCCTCTACTTCTTATAAAAGACTTTTAATACATAAAAAATGGCTATATTAATACTCAATGAGCACTCGTTAAAAAAAGATGATCAGCCTTCATGGTCCATTTCTACTTTATAGCTCCTCTCTATTGTCGTTTGCTTTGCGTCAATGTTCCATCCAACAATGACTTCACAACACATGCATAGTTCTACGTGCTAAAGTCAAAGTATGAAGTGTTTATGTGGTTCAAATTATTTTTGGTTATGGCTAAATATCTATTACCATGTAAAATGTCCACCTTCCATTTTGATGTAGGGGGAAGTATATGTTTTCTAAATTCAATGCATTTTTGGATAAATGTGGGATAAAACACCAGTGTAAAGTGCCCTATTCACAACAAAACATAATGATCTTTCGAGAAGAAAAATAGGTCTCTCATGGAAATGGTGAGGTGCATTCTAAAAATTCATGCATTACCTCATACTTTCTAGCTTGAGGCCCTAATGTGTGTTGCGTATCTACTCAACATGTGTCCTCTTAAGACATTACAATCTACCACCCATTATGATGCTTTGCATATTTGAAGCCGTCCATTGCTCATTTTCATATTTTTGTTTGTGTAGCATGTGCATTAGTGCTTGAACAACAACATAAGAAACTAAATGATAAGGTTATGATTTTTCTTGTGCATACAATTTTGAGAGCAAAGGCTATCACTTATACCACCATAAAAGAAACATATTAGGATTTTGTGGAGAATGTAGTGCTTCCTTTATTTTCATGCATGAAAGAGACAACGATGAGGTCAAGCAGTGCATATGAAACCTTGTTTTTTTTAAGGAAGTTTGACAATAGCCTACTCTTCTAAACTTTAGTTAATAGAAAGCACAATTGTACAAGTGAACAGGCCTAGCACCCATGGGACCCACCAAATCCCACAAAGCATTGGTTGTTCAAAATTTGCTAGAAAACATTACAAAGAAGGTTATAACCCTTTCATCCCCTTCATGGGGGGCCCACTTGATTTTAATCTTCTTGCTCTTGAGGAAAAACACTCTATGATGTTTAAAAGGAAGAGGCTTCTTACAATTGGAAATTCTTTTGCCTAAAGGAAAAGAAATTTTTAGATTGACCATTTTTAGGGGGTCACCAAAGTTGGTGACACACCTCTCTTTCTAGATCTTCTAGAGGGTATCATCTCTTATAGTGTTCCACAATGTTGAGGAACAGTCGATCGCTTCACCCAATAATGCTTGCTTCCAATTGATTTTTCCCTACAGCAACATGATTCTCTCTAGGGCCCACCTGATTGACATTGACTTGGGGCATGAAAAGAAGAGGTGTTCCAAGTTCTCATTTCCATGAAGGTATAATCTACACCATCGAGGGGCTTTGTAAAATTTTTTCACTTTTACATGGGTCTAAATTCAGTGGTGGAGGTTTTACCACATAAGGACTGATTTTTTAACCTTGATAAGGGGATGCAAAAGGGATTGAAACTTAAGTCCCACCTAAAATTGGACCAATCCAGACACCATCTCCTATTAAGCATGACATGAAAGTTCACATTCATCATCAATCTCATAATTTTATCAAGATTGTTGCCATTGTGCCATCTAAGACCCATCCACATACCGTCCAATATGTCAGCTTGTTATCGAGCTTTGAAAGAGCCTAGTTCCATCACTACCCCATCAAAACATTGAATCCCATTGGAATACCTAATAGGCCAAACATTTTTCCCATAGGGATCAAGTAACAACCATGGTCAACCAAAATTTGAGGTGGATTCTCAATAACTGCCTTCAAAGTGGTTTTATAGTGGTTTATTTTGGAGCCCAATGCCTCACAAAATGTGTCTAGGAAACACCAAAAGGTATCAATGATAGTCGAATCGCTATGCACAAAAGCTTTCATGTCATTGGCAACGAGTCTCATGATCATCTTTTCTTTATTGAGGGGAAGAAAGAGGCCTTGAATAAGACCTAAAGGTGTTTGCTATTTAACAAGGTAGCTAAGAACATCGACATTGATTACAAAGAGAAGAGAGGCCAAGGGGCATACTTGCTTGATGGAACATTTTAATCGAACAGCTTGAGAAAGTTCTCCATTGATGTTTATATGCACTAACACATTTCCCATCAATGTTCAGATCATCTTAATGAAATAGAGATTGGAGAATGAAGTCCCACTCGAGTTTGTCATAAGCTTTGTCAAAGTCAATATTAAGGAAGAGTACATCTTGAGAGAACTCTTCAACAAAAACTAGATCTTCCCAAACATCAATGATAGCCTCTAGGATGGACCTCCCTTTGATTTACCCTTTTTTATCCTCACTGATCCAATTTTGTAAGTAACAAGCAATTCGATTAGCAATAACCTTAGCACGGATCTTGTAACTTGTTTGTAACATCATAATTTCATGCCAATTTCAGATCCTATTTTTGCTTCCTTTTTTGTGAATAAGCTTGATAACATCGTCATTGAGACATTTGAGCAGTGGCCCAAACGAAATGGCCTCTTGGCACACTAGAAATAATGGTGTAGTCACCACATGCTTGAAGGTCTTGACTCATTGGTGATGCCATCTAGCCCCACACTTTTTCCATTAGGGAGCGAATCAATAACTTCAAGAATCTCATCATCTAAAATGGGAGCTTCAAGAAGAAGCTTCATATTTTGTGGAATTCTTTTGGTTCGGACTCTAGAGATGGTCGCCATGCAATCATGCTTGTGAGGAGAAACTTCTTCCTCCACCTCTATCATAGCTTCCTCTTTTAAAGTTATTTTCATACCTTCCACCTCTAGCTCTAGCATTGGTGTTCTTATTTTGGTTTGAATTTTGTTGATTGTGCCAACAATCATATGCTACATGATTGCTTGAGCCACATATCCAACATGTCTTCTTTTTGTTATTATGGTTTCCTCTACCTCTTCCATTTCCTCTCCCATTGCCTTTTCTTTTGGCATAATTGGCATGTGAGGTCAATTCTTCATCCTCTTTAGCTTTGTCTTTATTAGCTTTCTTCTTATTCTTTGCATCCATAATAGAACATTTCCCTTTATCTTCATCTGACTTCAATTCTTGCTCAAAAGTGAGAATGAATCCAAGCAAGTGATTTTAATCTAGTACAAAATGATTTAATGAAAGTTTAGTTGATAAGACAAAAGGTTTCCACTTTTCATCCCGTCTCAAACATGTAAGTAATTGTGCAATCAATTTGTGATCTTCAATCTTCATCTATGGATCAAAGGCTATCTAGAAAATCCTTCATTTTCGTACATAATCACTAATACTTTGATTTTACTTCTTTTTTAATGTTGTATATTTTGACCATAAGATAGCTTTCCTAGCTTTAGCAATGTTTTGGAAGTGGTCTTCGAATGCACTCTTTCACTTGTGTCTCTCAATTTACATCCCGTTTGAACAAGATCTTCTAGCCAAATTTATTTAAGGAAATGAAATTTCAAGTGATCCATCATCTGTTGAAAAATTTTCACTATGTTGTGAGAACTCATGCTAAGAAAATCACATATAAGTTGTGCCATTTTCTTATAACTGTCAACTATCACATATGTGGTTACAAATCACATTGGAACTTAGCACACACTAACAATTAGATAAAATAATTTTACAAAATGCTTTATTTACTATTAGGTAAGGTTTGTACAAAATGTTTTGGCTTGCTTCTACTCAAAACCATAGAAACGTCATCATCTCTAAGAGACTTTTCTTCACAACCTCTCACCCTCCAGATCCAAACTACATATACAATTTCCTAGGAATTACAATCGAGAAAATGATATTCATTCTACTGAATCAATATTTCTAATTTACTTATGTGCATCCTAACTTTATGACTTTATCCTTTGAACTTGTAATTTTGATACTCTACAACTAATTTGGATCCAAAATCTAACTCTATTTTACATGTGTGAACTTGTCACTTCACATGGGCATAAATTTGTATCCCCTTTTCTTCATTTTCTTTTTTATCTTCAATTCTTGACTTATGTCTGCATCAAATGAATTCATATGTTTCATGTTTTCATGCTCAATTAGTGAGTGAAGCTCCAACAATTATCAGACTTTGTTTTAGATGTAGAGGCCTCTACAACAACCATTCCAAGCTCTTTCTTCTTTGCCTCCTTTGCAACCAATTTAGGACAACTCTTTATGACATGACCACTTTCCTAATATTACTTGCAAAATGTTTCTTTTTTTTTGTGTGTTTTATCATCTTTGTCCTCCTTCTTGGACCATGTAGCATTAGAAAATTTTTTCTTACTAGTAGATGAGCTCCATTTATCTTTTCCCTTTTGACTAGCTGAAAAAACTTGTTTTGCAACATACATAATTGAACTCTTCAGTGTAGACTCATCTTTGTGCAACAAAACAGATACTAAATCCTCAAATTTTAAGGCATTTGGATTGCTTTTTAACATCAATCAAAGAGTAGAAGCAAAACTTTGATATGAATCTTTATATGGATACATGGATCACTATAAAGTATTATAAAGTAAATAATATTGGGTTTCCTTCCATAGTAAGCCTCAAAACATGTCATGTTATGAAGTGCACTTGCAAAGCCTTTGTCAAGAGTATGCACAATAGTGTGTACAACTTCAGTCAAAAACTTGAAAGGGAGATGCTTGTTGTGTAACATGGTCCTAGACATGTACATAACACGTTGGATCTTTCTTTCTTCTTGAATTATCTTGGGCCAATCTTTGACAAGTTGGGATGATGAAATCTTTGGAAGATATGAGGTGTGACCATATCTTTCATGCCACAAATTTGAGATTGATTCTTTCATGACAGAGCAAGAAAGTTTGTAGAGAAATTTGTCTTTGATGCCTTGAGCAATGATTCTTAGTTATAAGGGTCAGTAACTCACACTGATGTATAATCAACGAGGATTGTTTATGATGGAAAAGTATAGCTTTGACAGAGATTATATTCATGATAAGTTAGGGATAAGCAATACATTGTTAAGTGACTTGGATTGTCCCTTGTGGTTAGTGATACTAACCATGATTTTCCCTCAATAAATAATCTTTTATTATTGACTAGTAGGATAGGCTTGTCATATATGTGTTCATATATTTAGATAGTGATGTGTGTGAACACACTAGGATCGCCGGGGCACTTTTTTCCCTCTTTAGGAGGTTTTTTCCCCAGCTTGTATATATGCCTATTGCCCTAATGGGTTACTTATCTTTGTACATTATCATGGTAATACATTCAGTATTGTGTGTTTTGCTCCAAGCTTCTTCTTCTTCCTTGTGTTGTTTGCATGCTTCCATAGAGCTCAAACTCCAACAATTGGTAACAGAGAAGGTCGTCGCTTCATCTAGGGCTTCTTCATCACCCCTCCAATCACAGTCTCAGAATCGCATGAATTTCGGTGAGCATACTCAACATATTAGGAGAACAAAACAGCTTTGTTGTGTGGTGTCAGAATCACGATCCGAGCTCATTTCGGCCTCCAATGCACTATCACAGTGCTTCTATAGGCTATTTTGTCTTGTTGTGCCATTTGTTTTTCCAGTATAAGCATCTCGAAGTCTGCTACGAGTTTAGCAGAACTCGTTAGGGTAGTTCTATTCAACTTTTTTAGATATAGTGATTTTTCTGCATCAGGGTATTTTAGTCAGTAGCCATTGCTGAAAGCAGTTGTCTATTTTGTATGTTGGCTGTTGAGGATAAATTCGATGGTACAAATTACCCATTGTGGGCTTATATGATACGTCATCTATTAGTTGCAAAAGAATTGTGGCATATTGTGTAGGGTGTTGAAAAACGTCATATTACACCTGCAAATATAGGTACTGAAGCTGATGCAGATGGCATCGAAGATGGTGATATTCTGCAGATTCCTATTTGTGTTGCAATTTTTGCTACACCTACTACAGAGCAAATCCGTTGGGATAGTAGAGATGCTCAGGCACATGCACTGATAGCCTTGTTTATCAAACGTGCCATTATTCCTCACATTTGCTCTTGTAGAAGAGCCAAGAATGCTTGGGATACACTTAGCACATTGTACCAAGCTAGGAATGAGGCTCGTGTTGCTTACCCCCAAAAACAGTTGGAGAGTGAGCATATGAATGAAGGTGATTCTATGGACAATTTTCTAACAAAGATCAAATATTTGAAGGAATAGTTAATTTTTGTTGATGAAGTCTTGCTTAACAGTTCACTCATGCAGACTGTCCTGAATGGTCTTCTTGAAGATCTCTTTCTCACAACTTAACACAAGACACTTGTAGTATCCACTGCAATTAAAGAATGGATTTTTGACAGTGGAGCTTCATCTCACATGTGCCATGACAAAGATGATTTTCGTGAGTTTGAAGAGCACAAAAGTCAAGTTTATCTTGGAGACAACAAGCACATTGAGATCTAAGGAAGAGGCACACTAACTCAGAAGGCGAGACCAAGTCACTCAAAGATGTTCTCTATGTACCAAGCCTTTGTAAGGACCTTCTCTCAGTGAAGGCCATTACAAAGTGCAATATGATGGTGCAATTTGATCACAACAAAGTTCAAGTCATTGACCATGAATCCAATGGAGTGATAGTGCAAGGCTTTGAAGACAAAGTTCTCTACAAGCTTTCAAGTTTTATGGCCAAAGATTCAAGTCTTAGCTTGTGGCATTGCAGATTTGGACATACCTCTTTCTTAGCTAAGATCTCTTCCAATCATCTTGTCAAGGGTTTACCTAGGATCGCACAAGCGAAACTGACTTGCCAAGCATGTGCCAAGCAGACAATTGCCCCTTTGCCTATAGAAGCATCCATTTCTACATCTAAACCCTTAGCATTAGTCTATGTCAATATTTGTGGACCTATGCATACACCTTCTCTTAGTGGGTCAATTTACTTCTTCTTGATAGTAGATGACTTCACTAGATACACCTGAGTTTATTCACTCAAGCATAAAAAGGATGCCCTTTCCAAGTCCAAGGAGTGGAGACAAATAGTTCAAGAAGACTTTCCAAGCTCTTTGAAGATAATCCGATCTGATGGAGATAGTAGCTTTGTCAATCATACCTTCTCCAAGTACTTGAAGCAACATGGAATCAAGTATGAAGCAATGCAAGATACTCGACAAGGTATTGCCTTACAGAAGATTCAAAGTGTAATCCAAATGGCCAAGGTTATGCTTAGTCAAAAGCAACTTCCACTAAAGTTTTGGGGTGAAGCAATACAGAAAACAATACATATTCAAAACATAGGGTTTTCAGGTGTCTTGAAGAACCAAACACCATTTGAGGCTTACTTTAAGAAGAAACTGAGTGTGAGCTATTTTTGTGTCTTTGGTAGTGATTCCTATGTCCAAGGCCATGATCATGATTGGCCTAAGCAGTACATTTTCATCGGGTACAGTGATCGACAAAAGGCATACAAACTCTACGATCCAAAGAGTCACTCAGTTACAGTAACCAAAGACTCCACCTTTGATGAATACTCTAAGTAATCATCCCTTTTGGATCTTGCCATTTCCACTTCAGAGGGGGATCATTCCAGTTTTGCATAGTCACATAATGTGGACCATGCTCTCTTTGTACATGACTTTCTAGATCATGATACAGTTTTGGATCAGGAGGAATCAGAGATACCATCTCAGCTTATATCTCAGATGGCTACACCTCCTATCCTACCATCAAAGGTTTATATTTCCCCTCAGCTTCAATTGGGCATTATTCCTAGATCAATGAATCGTCATTTTCCATTCCTTTCTTCAAGAGTCCACTTACCTTGTCTACAACAACATTCTGAGCATGTACTCTTCCATTCTTGGAGTCCAGCATCTTTTCATTTACCACAGGATACTCCGACATTTACTTGGATTCATCACTCAATTGGATCCTTTTCTAGGCCAGCTTATGAGTTCAGAGGGGCTTCCATGGTCCTACCGACACACATCAAGACTTTATACGCTCCATGGAGGACTACAACATACAGATGTACTACCATGTGACTATGATTTTATGCTTCATGTGTTATATTTCATTCTTGTAAGACCTACTTCTTTGTGATACACATCTCATGGTGGATATTGTCAAAGCTTTGGAGGTTCCAATGTACCACATGGAGTCATCCTACCTATCTCGCATGGAGGTGATCTCATCTAGTGAGATCTTATTCTGTTCCTGTACCTTGTTGGTGGCGTACCTATGGAGCATCCGCTTGATCCATCTGGTGGACATCTTATGGAGCACTTGGCGATCCCGCATGGTCGATACCACTTGGAGACTATGGATTTCCAAAGAGACTTCCTATCTGGTGCTCGTGTTGTTGTTGGTACATTCTTGGTGGACCTTTCTCTCATACCCTAGAATCCTTCACACTCTATAAAATGGAGTTGTAGTGGGGGTGTTGAGAATATGAGAGTGCATCTCCCTTTTGTATCTTGGAGTCACTCTATTTCTATTCCATTTCCATTTTATATTACATCCTTTGTATTTGAGTACGTTGCCATTTGCTTCTACCATTGTATGCATTCTCCTTTGAGGGGAATTATCCCACATGAGATACTTTGGAGAGCCCCTCCCAAATCTATATAAGGAGGGCCTCTCCCCCCATTTGTACTTGGTTAGAAGCTTGAGGAGCCTACTCCATGCTCTTGGCAAGCTCATCTCTAATCCATGTGAGTTTACCCATTTCTTGGTCTACTCACTTTGAGTCTCTCACACTCTTTCTTTTGAGAGTACACTTCTTTCATTTTGCTTCCGCGCATGTACTCTACAGTATACACCTCAAAAAAATGGAGTTGCTAAAAGAAAGAACATGTCTCTAATGGAGATGGGGAGGTGTATGGTCAAAACTAAGGCTTTACCACATAGCTTCTAGTTTGAGGCCGTAATGTGTGAAGCATATGTACTTAAGAAGTGTCCCACAAAAGCACTATAATCTATCACTCCATATGAGGCTTGGCATGGTCACAAGCCATTTTTTGGTCATTTATGTGTCTTCAGTTGTGTGGCATATGCATTAGTTCTTGAAGAACAATGTAGGAAATTAGATGATAAACCAGTGAAATGTATTTTTGTTGGGTACAGTCTGAAAGCAAATGCTATCATGTGTATCATGCACATACTAAACACATTCTGGTTAGTCATGATGTTGTTTTTGTGAAAGATGCAATTCATCCATTACTTTCATGTACTAAGGAGGCTTCAATTAGATCTAGAGATATGTATGAAATTTTTTGCCTCTTTTTATAGGTGGAAAGTCAAATGTTGGTCCAAACGAGTGAATTTTTGAACCTTTACAAGTTCCACATGATGATATGGATCATTCATTTCTGATGTAGATTTAGATGATGCACTTGTTGATGAGAGGGTTGATATAGAGGAGGCAAAAACTATGCCTAAATGGCTTTTGCATGCTTCAAGAGATAGCAAATTAGATGCACCTCTGTCATATCATACTCGTATAGGCTCTCATTTGCTCAAATTGCTATGCAATGACTGCCTCTAGTCTTTCTCATGAGAATGAGCCTATTTCTTTTGATGAAGCACAAAATTTAGAAATTGGGTGGCTACTATGTAATCATAATATTATGATATTATGAAGAATGGTACTTGTTCTTTATGTGATTTTCCTCCAAGAAAAAAGGCCATTCGCACTAAATGGGTATATAAGGTGAAACGGGGATTTGTTGATATATTTAAGTAGTGATGTGTGTGAACACACTAGGACCATCGAGGTAGTTTTTTCCCTCTTTAGGAGGTTTTTTCCCCTCACTTGTATATATGCCTATAGCCCTAATGGGTTACTTGTCTTTGTACATTCCCTTGGTAATACATTCAGTATTGTGTGTTGTGCTCCAAGCTTCTTCTTCTTCCTTGTGTTGTATGCGTGCTTCTGCAGACCTCAAACTCCAACAAACACACCTTGGACCACCAGAGCACTTTTTTCCCTCTTTAGGAGGCTCTTTCCCTCAGCATGCACTTTTGTCCTTGTATGCCAAACATATATATAGGTTTTGATTCATTGGTATAAGTGCCTCAAAGTCTTCTACATATTTAGCAGATCTTGACAGGGTGCTTCTATTCAACTTTTTGAGATACATTCATTTTTTGCATCAAGGTATTTAGTCAGTGGCCATGGCTGAAAGCAATGATGTATTGCATATGTTGGTTTTTGAGGATAGGTTGGATGGTAATAATCACCCATTGTGGGCATATATGATGTGTCATGTATTGATAGCAAAAGGGTTGTGGAATATTCTCCAGGGTGTTGAAAAATATCTAAGTACACATACAAATGCAATTATTGAAGGTGATGTAGATGGCCTTGAAGATGATGATCTTCAAATTCTTGTTCTTGTTGTGGTTTCTATTGCACCTACTATAGAGCAACTTCATTGGGATGGTAGAGATTCTCAGGCACATGAATTGATAGCTTTGTCTGTCAAACGTGCCATTATTCCTCACATTCACTCTTGCAAAAAAGCAAGGGATGCTTGAGATACACTTACCACTTTATACTAGACAAGAAATGAGGCTCCTATTGCTTACCTCCAAAAATAGTTGGAGAGTGAGCATATGAATCAAGGAGGTTTTATGGACAAGTTTTTGATAGAGATCAAAGATTTGAAGGAGCAATTGATTTCTGCTGATGAAGTTTCTAGATAGTTCACTTGTGCAAACTGTTCTTAATGGTATTCCATATTCATATCAAAGTAGTTCTTCTATTCTTTGATTAATGATGAAAGGCAATCCAAATCCTCAACATTCAAGGAGTTAGCCTCTACTTTGCTGTCGGAAGATTAGTCCAAGCAAAATAATTCTATTATGCATGTTGCAAATCAAGCTTTCCTAGCTAATCAAAAGAGCAAATGTAAATGGAGCTCATCTACTAGTAATAAAAAATTTGCTAATGTTGTAGAGTCAAAGAAGGAAGAAAAATATGAGAAGAAAACAAAAAAGTAGAAACAATTTTGCAAATATTGTAAGGGAAATGATCATGTCATAAAGAGTTTTCCAAAATTGGTTGCTAAAGAGGCAAAGAAGAAAGAGACTTGAATGGTTGTTGTAGAGGCATGTACACCTAAAATAGATTTTTCTAATCTTGTTTAGAATGAAGAATGGGCATTTACTACTATATGCAACTATGACCCTGTTGGGTGTGTGTAGAAGTGCGAGAGACACACAAGAAGCACACACAAGGAGCACAAATGCAGCAAGACACACAGAGAAGACGATGGTTGGAATAGCTCTCTCTATTGATCGATGAACTGAACTGAAGTAAGAGCTGAATAATATCCCTAAGTACAAAGTACCACCACATATGAGAGTATCAAGTATGTGGTAACATGGGGAAAAAACCTCTAGCCAGCACTAGAGTAAAAAGTGCCCATGTATAGGGAAAAGGTTCACATCAAAGCTACCCGAGGAACACATAAGTGTAACAAACCCCCCTGGAGCGAATGATGTGAACACATACAGGGAGTGACAGATCAGCCCCCACAAGGTAACAAGCCTAAAGCTTTGCGAAAAGCTTCAAACTTTTCCCATGGAAAAGCTTTGGTGAATATGTCTGCCACATTATCTTGTGTAGGCACATATACCAAATCAATATCTCTTGCATGAAGGTGCTCTCTCACATAGTGATAATGCACCTCAATATGTTTGGTCCGTGCATGAAACACTGGGTTTCGTGCAACAACCAAAGCACTCTGACTATCAGTGAGAATATGCGAAGCAGCATCAATCTCCATGCAAAGATCCATCAATAGGCATCTCAGCCATATACACTCCACTGTAGCTGTGAAAACTGCCCTGTACTCAGCTTCACAACTCGATGTCGCCACTGTAGGTTGCTTCTTACTCAACCAAGATATGCATGAGTCTCCAAGGAAAAAGCAATTACCACTAGTGGACACGCGAGTATCATAACAACCAGCCCAATCACTATCTGTAAAAGCATGCAAGCATGGCTGAACATCTCTACCATAAAAGAGACCTAACCTCAAAGTGCCTCGGAGATATCTAAACACACGTTTCACCGCTTGCCAATGCTTAGTGCCAGGGCTATGCATGAATTGACTCAACTGGGAAACTGCATACTGTATATCCGGCCTTGTGTTGCATGCATATATAAGACATCCCATAGCCTGCTGATAAAGAGAAGTGTCAAATGCATCATTGGAATCCTCAACTGAGAATCTAAATCCTGTCTCAACTGGTGTGGAAACTGGCTTGCAATCCTCAAAGTCAAAACGCTGAAGTAGTTTTTCAACATACTTTTCTTGATGCATAACAATTCCCCCCTCAACGGATACAAACTGGATGCCAAGATAGTAGCTCAAAAGACCAAGATAAGTGACATCAAAAGTATGCTGCAAATCAGCCATAAGAATGTCAAGTTTTGCATCACATGACCCAGTCAAGAGTATGTCATCGACATAAAGAACAAGCACTATAAGATCAGCCCCATTTTTGCGTACATAGAGTGTGCTTTCAATCGGACTACATGTGAAGCCAAGAGCAATCAAGTGCTTATGTATTTTGTCATACCATGCACGTGGAGCTTGCTTGAGACCATACAAGGCTTTATGCAAGCGACAAACCATATGCTCTTTCCCTTTCATAGCAAATCCAGGAGGTTGCTTCACATAAACCTCTTCTTGCAAATCACCATTCAAGATGGCTGTTTTTATATCCAACTGATGCACTTTCCAACCTCGATGGGCAGCCAATGCAACCACGGTATGAATGGTAGTCATGCGTGAAGTAGGTGCAAAAGTTTCCTCATAGTCAATGCCATATTGTTGTGCATATCCTTTGGCAACCAATCTAGCTTTGTAGCGATCAATGCTACCATTAGATTTTCTCTTAATTTTGTAAACCCACTTTGTACCAATGGCATTCTTTCCTTTTGGCAATTCACATAACTCCCAAGTACCATTCCTATGTATGGAATCCATTCTGATTGCATAGCACTCATCCATTGTGGATCGTCACATGCATCTTCAAAAGAAAGTGGCTCTTCATTACATGTGTGTAGCAATAAGAGAATAATCCACAAAATTATTTGATGCATGGTGAGAGCTTGATCTTGTTCTACCAAGTAAAGGTGCACTCAATTTGTTGTCCTGCAAAGTTTGTTTCAGCCACTTTGGCATAGATTGTGCACTCTCGATAGACATGCGTTCATTATATAATACATCTTCAATATGTACATCATGCGTGGGCTGAATTTCATGCTCAATTTCAGCCATATTTTGACGCAAATGTTCAGCCATATGTGGCTGGAAATTTCCAACAGTTTTGGCATTTTTTGGCTGAATTTTTTCAGCCATGTTTGGTTGGAAATTCTCTGCATTTTCAGCCCCATTTGGCTGGAATTTTTCAGCCCTTTGAACCTCAGTTGGGTGATCTACATGGTCATAGTCAAGCGCACCATTTTGGAACAAAGGCATGAGTGTATCGAACACATCTTGTGAGCTAATTGTTGGCAGTTTTTTGCATTCAAGTAGAGGGAAAACTGAATTTTCAGCAAATACCACATCTCGACTCACAATAATTGTGTTCGTCAATGGATGGTACAACCAATATCCCTTACTTTCAGCACTATAACCAACAAATATACATTTCTTTGCCTTGTCATCAAGTTTGTGACGTTGTTGTGATGGCACAAGAGCATATGCCAAACAACCAAACACACACATATGACTAACCATAGGCTTATGACCATTCCAAGCCTCATAAGGAGTGATGACTCTCAATGCTTTTGTAGGGTAGCGATTCAACACATAGTTTGCACACATGACCGCTTCCATCCAAAACTTATGAGGAAGATGCTTTCCTTTAACCATACATCGTGCCATTTCAAGTAGAGTTCTATTTTTATGCTCGGCAACACCATTTTGTTGAGGTGTATATGGCACCATACATTGGTGTGAAATACCTCTTTCATGAAGAAAAGCATTAAACTCATGTGACATGTACTCACCACCACGATCCGTGCGTAGAGTCAACAACTTTTGTGAAGAAAAATTTTCAACCATAGCTAAAAATGCTTTGAAGCAAGAAAATACCTCATTCTTTGCTTTCATAGGATACACCCATGTATGGCGAGTAGCATCATCAATGAAGGTAACCAAATATACATGCTTCCCAAAAGATGGAGTCTTGACGGGACCACATACATCACTATGAACAAGTTGCAATTTTCTTGTAGTGTGTGTATGACTATCTTTTGGAAAAGAAGCACGATGCATTTTTCCAAGAATGCAACCTTCACATGCATGCTTTTCAATGGACTCAAGTGTAGGCAAGCCAATAACCATGTCCTTCTTTTGCAAGTAGAGCAAACTATTGAAGTTTAAATGACCAAAACGAGCATGCCAAAGCTCCATTTCAGCCATGGAAGAAGTATGAGCAACTAAGGCATTCGAGGCAGCCCTCTTGTATGTATCCATGCGATACAAACCATTACATAATGTACCGGACATCACAATAACATCGCCATTGCTGAAATCATGAACCATACACTTATCATCAACAAAGTGTACATGAAGTCCAGCTTTGGCAATCAACGGAACTGAAATTAAGTTCTTTTTGATACCGGGCACATACAATGCATTTTTCAAGAGAATCACACCTCCATTTGCAGCCGTAAGCTCAATTTCTCCTACTCCAATGATAGGATAAGAGGCATTGTTTGCACATACCACATGTCCTCCTTTAGGTGCATCTTTCAAAGAGGCAAAAAATCTTTTGCATGATGTTATGTGCTTTGAAGCACCACTATCAAAGAACCAATCCGAATCAGCCTCACTCACAACCATACATTTAGAATGTAAAGAAGCATCATAATGACATGTAACAACACATGCCCAAAAATCTTGAGCCATGTTAGCTTCATCATTCTTTGCATTTGCTGAATTTTCAGCAATAGACATGCCCGATTCCTTCTTCTTTTCATTGCGTTTAGCAAGCTTTCTACACTCATCAATAGTATGACCAGCCTTCCGGCAATATTTGCATCTCTTCTTCTTTTGCAAATCACCATCATTAGAGGAATGAGTGGAAGAGGAAGATTGAGGCTTTGGTTTTGATGAACCCAAAGCTGAACCATACTTGCTTTTCCCCTTTTGTGAGATAGCAAGTGCTTGCGTTCCCTCAATCAAACCACTCCTATTCACTCTAGATTGCTCTTCTTGCAAAAGAAGAGACACAACCTCATCAAATGCATACATATTAGGATTTCCTTTTGCAACCAAACGGAGTGTAGTAGCAAAGCTTTGAAAAGATTCCGATAATCCTTTCAACAATGTAGAAATGAGTGATGCATCCGGAATAATCTCATCTATGTTTGCCAATTGCTCTTTCAAGTCCTTGATGTGTGTCACATACACATCCACTGACTCATTTTCAGCCATACATACATCCTCAAGTTGCTTCCTCAAGTATGCAACACATGCTTCATTACGCACGGCATACAAAGAAGCAAGAGTGTCCCATGCCTGTCCTGATGTAGAACATGACCGAATGTGTGGAATTATATGACGCTTCACTGAAAGCGCAATCAAAGCATGAGCTTGAGCATCTTTTCCATTCCATCTAAGCTGCTCCTGTGTAGGTGGAGAAGGAGAAACCACTGTACTCGAAGAAGAAGCTCCATCTGTGACAGTAGACTATGAAGTAGAAGCACCTGCCGGTCTTCGATCTACATCTGCCAAATATGCTTCATCATGTAAGAACACATCAGATAGTTGGTCCCATCAAGCTTATCTTCAGCTTGAAGCATGCCAAACAAGTCATTGCTGCCCGCCATTTCACTAAGGAACAAGAATGTGACAAAATCTTCACTTCGATGAAAGCTGAAATGAGTGCTGAAATTTCAGCTCACAAACCGTCACTCTGATGGCGATTCTGACTGCAAGAATGGCTTCGAAATGGGGGTAAAACCCCAGCGCACCTGCCAGCGCACCTGGTGGAAATGTTTCCGGGCTGCTGAAATTCACAGTTCTATGCTCCGAAGTCGATTTGCACTGTTAAAGTGCGCGTGCGCCGCGACGTGAAAAACCGAAACTTGAGAAGAAGTTGAACCTGCTCTGATACCACTGTTGGGTGTGTGTAGAAGTGTGAGAGACACACAAGAAGCACACACAAGGAGCACAAACGCATTAAGACACACGGAGAAGACGATGGCTGGAATAGCTCTCTCTATTGATCGATGAACTGAACTGAAGTAAGAGCTGAATAATATCCCTAAGTACAAAGAACCTCCACATATGAGAGTATCAAGTATGTGGTAACATGGGGAAAAAACCTCTAGCCAACACTAGAGTAAAAAGTGCCCATGTATAGGGAAAAGGTTCACATCAAAGCTACCCGAGGAACACATAAGTGTAACAGACCCATCTTCTCATGAGAAGTGTGTGTCTATAGTAGACTCAGACAGACATTTTGTACTTTGATAGTGGGCAACAAAACATATTACCACACAATGTAGTTTCTTGAATTCACTTGAGCCTACCCCTATAGGGAATACTCTTACATGCACTAACAACTCCTTTTATCATGTAATGGGAGTTGGTAAGATTATTTTGATTACTAGTAATGTTATCTTCTTTCACATTGTTAGATACTTTGTACGTACCATGGATCAAGAAATGTTTTTTGTCGATTTTTGCATTAGGCAAGATTGTATTGGTTGTCAATTTTGTTGATGACAGATATACAATTCATTATCTCTCAAATGACAATGTTATTATTGCTTCTATCATTTTATATGGTGGCTTGTATAAGCTCATAGACTATGCAAAATCTTTGAATGATTCAACATGTGCAGTTCAAGATTCTCAGGCAATCTCAAATGCAAAGCTTTGGCCTACATGCTTTGGTCATTTGAATTTTGCTAGTTTGTTATGCCTGCAAAAAATTGAAATGGTGCCCTCTCTTCCCAAACTTGAGGCACCTTGTAAACATTTCTTTTTATTTTGGGCAAAATGCAGTGTTCCTCCTTCCCAAAAGATGGTTCACTTTGAGCTACTCAGAAATTGCAGCTTGTTCATAGTGATGTTTGTGGTCCTATAGAGACACCTTCTTTTGGGAATGGCCTTTACTTTGTGAATTTTATTGATGATTTCTCCAAGCATGCATTGGTGTATCCATTGAAAGCAAAGTCAAAAGTGTTAATGTGCTTCAAACAAATTTTGTTTATGGCTGAAAATATATTAACATGTAAATTGGGAACCCTCCATTCTGATTGAGGGGGGGGGATACATGTCTTTTGATTTCAATGCATTTTTGGCTAAGAGTGGGATAAAAAATCTATGTACACTACCATATAAATTCTAAAAAATGGAGTTGCCGAAAAGAAAGAATAGTTCTCTCATGGAGATGGCGAGATGTATGGTCAAGACTCAAGTTTTACCATATAGATTTTTGCCTGAGGGTGTGAAGCATATGTACTTAAAAGGTGTCCCACCAAAGCACTGTAATCTGTCACTCTATATGAGGCTTGGCATGGTTGCAAGCCATCTGTAATTTGTCACTCTATATGAGGCTTGGCATGGTTGCAAGCCATTTGTCTTTGGTTGCCTGACATATGCATTAATGCCTGAATAGCAACGTAGGAAATTGGATGTTAAAGTATTTTTGTCGGGTATAGTAAGGAAAGGCTATCATCTGTATCGACCATAGACTAACCACATTTTGGTTAGCCATGATGTTGTTTTTGTGAAAGATGTAATTCAGCCATTACTTTCATGTACTAAGGAGACTTCAATTAGCTGTAGAGATATGTAGGACACTTTTTTACCTCTTTTTATAGGTGAAAAGTCAAGTGTTGGTCAAATGAGACATTTTCTCAACCTTTTACAGATTCCGAACGATGATGTCTACCATTCCATTTTTTATGCAGATTTACATGATGCACTTGTTGATGAGAGGGCTGATATAGAGGAGGCAAAAACTATGCGGGACTGTCTCTTGGCCCGTAATTCCTGACCTAAATGGATGGTGCATGCTTTGAGAGATAGCAAATTAGATGGATCTCTATCATATCGTACTCATTTAGGCTCTCATAGTGCTTCCTTTTCATTAGATTGCTACGTAATGGTTGCCTCTAGTCTTTGTGATGAGAATAAGCCTCTTTCTCTTGATGAAGCACAAAATTCAAAAATTAGGAATAGCATCATATTTTGCCTCTAGGAAAAAAAGCCTCTTGGCATTCAATGGGTATACAAGGTGAAACCTAATCCCGATGGAACAATTGATAGGTATAATGCTAGGCTTGTTCCAAAAGGTTGTGCTCATGAGAGGCATATTGATTTTGATGAGAACTTTGCTCCCACATGCCGAATGACCACCGTTCATAGCATATGTGCACTTGCAACTCATCATGGTTGGAATGTCATCAGTCAGACATTAAAATTGCATTTCTCAATGTTGACTTATATGAAGAAGTGCATGTATTTCAGCCCCTTATTTTTGTGTAGAAAGGGAATGAAAACAAAGTGTGCAAGATGAAAAAGGCATTATATGGTTTGAAGCAAGCACCACGAGCTTGGTATGAAAAGATACATGCCTACTTGATTTCCCATGGTTTTGTGAATAGTCCAACTAAGCACATCTGATATGTTAAGCATGCTCATGATGTAGTTCTGAGCATCGTAGTATATGATGATGACATGGTACTCATTGGTCCTTATGAGAAGCATATTACTGAACTTAAGGTTGATCATTTGCATGCCTCTTTTGTGGTGTTAGATTTGGGGCATTTTTATCATTATTTGGGCATTCAGTTTATGCAAGTTGATGGGGGAATAACTTTGTGGCAAAAACAAGATACATTATTATAGCATTTTGGCCTTGAAGATTGCAAATCTATTGCCATGGCAAAATTTATTTGATAAAAAATGTTCCCATCAAATGAACATTTGCTTAACATTAGTAGGTTAAAGAACTCCCATGCAAAAGGGTAAAAACAATGAGCTTTGTCCAAACATGTGCCCTTACATCCATGAAGAAATGAACATCGTGTGATAGTGTGATCAAACTCTAAACATAAGAGGCAAAATGGTTCATTCATGTATCGACATATAGTCAGGAATTTTGTGAGATCATGCATAAGTGTGTCACACGCTTTCATGCAATGGTCCAACAATCTAGGAAGCATACATGTGTATTCCCATTCCTTAGGGGTAGCATTCATATATCCTTTACCGACCCTAAAAGACTTCTCAGGTATGCATCCATCGCATCATGAAGAAGATGACAGACAATAAGATAGAGTTAAGGAACATACCCGACGATAGCCACAATATGTGAATTCCAATGCACGCATGTTTTCTTAACCCAATGAATTGATTTATACATCATATATGCCTTTTTCATGTACCCATTCATATGGGTTCTCCCCTATCATAGTAACCCTTCGGAGAGTCTTCAATTAGACTTTAATGAGAAATTCCAACCACAACGTCATAAAATAATGCTCAGCTAACATATCCCAAACGGAAAAGAAAGACCAACAAATTCTTCTCATTAGTTTGTAGTCAAGGACGAAATTTTTTTCCAAAGGGAAGTAATGTCATGACTAATTGTTTTCTTGAATTATTCGCAAGGGGTTTTCTAGCCAACATTAGCCATCTTGGTAAAAGATGAAGAATCAAAGAAACTAAGTTCAAGAGACACAAAGGACAAAATGAAAATAATAAGATTTTAATTGGAACCAAAGCAACCTAGGGTTACTTTCACTAACAGAACTATGTAATCATGAGAGTTGGAGAGAAAGATTAACTCGAAACCTTAGAGAAAGAGCATGTGAACCCATAGGAACCTTTCTAAATCTAAAGTGAAAGAATAAGAAGAAAAATCCCTATATAAGAACATATTTCTAGTCATTCCCTTAAAATAACGAAGACCTTTTAGGAGACTATGCATATCTTTTAATGAAATTAAAACTGTTGATTCTAAAATCACGTTGAAGTTGTCCATGTCTCATAATTCGAGTGGTTTGACACTGGTCTCTTGAGGTATGGGTCCCGAGTTCAATCCCCAAGCTGAACATATAAGGCTTTGGTTAGATTAAACTAGTTGTAACCCATGTTATCTTGTCTAACCCTTGCTTTGTGGAATATGGGAGGTCTCACAAATATTATGCCTATTCATCTATACAATTGTACTTTCAAGTAAAAGCCAAGGGAGTAGGTGCTTGCCAAACCTCTATTAAAAAAGAAAAACATGTTGAAGGTTACATAACATAAAAGAGTTTTCTAAAATTTTAGGGACTCGTCTCCAACTCTTAGAAAATAGAGTCATAGGTTATATGTGTTCATTCTCTCTCTCTCTCTCTATATATATATATATATATAATTTACTTTGCACAAGTTATGAGGGGAGCCATGATCATTTACTTAATATTAAAAAAAGAAAGGTGAATTCTCAGTTTTTTATTTCTCCCTTTTTTTTTCAAATCTAACCTTTAGTTCCATAAGCTTTGAAGTGCTTATCTGAGTGACAAAAAAATCCATGATTTGAAGTAATTAACTTCCTGCATATATGGCAAGTGTTTCGGATATAGTGGTTTCACTCTCTTTGTAAGTCACTTTGTTTTCCCGCGTGCACCATTTTCAGATCACTTATCCTTTTAAGTGTCAGGTCACTTATCTTTTAAGTGCGAGGCGCAGCGGAAGTACTTGCTTGCACCACTTGTTAACACATGCAACTCACATGCCATGCAAGTCGCGATGGAAATGAACTTCTGTGCACAATCTAGACTAAAATCTTGCTGCTCTGCGAAATTCTTGGAAACTCTTGATCAAGTCGAAAGATAATTGAAAATGGACTCTTACGGAGATACTTACAAAGTCTCTATTAAGAGAATCATAATCAAGGATGCACTCACCTAGCTTTGTTCTATCTATGTTCTATTTCTCATTCTTCAATATATATATATATATATATATATATATATATATATATATATATATATATATATATATATATATATACACACACACACACACACCTACATACATCAAAATGAATTGGGAAAATTAAAGTGGATGACATTATAGACACATTCTTCATGAATGATGTATAATGTACTTTCAGATGTAGCCATAAGTTTATATGTATTTTTTTCTCACTTGTAATGCATTATGTTAAAGCTTGGAAACCAAATTTGGATCCTAGAGGTGTGCATGATCATGGTGACCATATGAACCTTCAATGAAAGTGAGTTGTGATGAAAGTTGGGGAGTACCAACAATGGAAAGACTTTGGAAGTTGGAAGGTGGGTGCAAGGAGTTGAGAGTTTGGACTTAGCATGCAACATTGGGGACATGGAAAGACCAAACAATTGTAACCTAATTAGTAACAGATAACAACTAAGGAATTTGTCCACCTCCCATAGGTGGTTTGGTAAAGCTTTGGCCTCTTGAAGCGGAGGTCTAGAGTTCAACCCCTAGGCTAGACATGTAATAACTTTGGCCAGTTTAAATTAGTTGTAACTCAGTCTACTAGTTGTAACCTAGTCTAACCCCTGTTTTGTCAGATATGGAGGTCCCCTCCGGTACTATGCCCATTCACCTGTACAATTGTTCTTTCAAAGTTAAAGATGGAGGAGTAAACGCCTATCGAACCTCCTAAAAAAAAAACTAAGTAATTTAGATTTAAACTAGAGTTAGCTCTCAAAAACCAAACTCCAAACTCAAAAGAATTGTGTATGCACATCGTGCCCACTCGCGTCTCATGTTTTAAGTTGAGACAAATTTTACGCGCATCCATCCACCCATATTTTTTTAATCATGGATTCGAATTAAAATGTGCAATTCTAGCGTCTACACGACAGCCATAGGTACCGATTCTATACAGATATGTATATAAATGACATGGAAATTTTACGTTCGGCATGTCAAATGACATGTATCATTTTGTCAAGTGTGCTTTTCATTTTACATGACATGTATCATTTTGTCAAGTGTGCTTTTCATTTTACATGTACGAGAAAATTTAGCGTGTTTTGAGAGGCACAACTGGGTTTGAATAAGCCTTTTCTGTTGATCACAGTATGCCGGGGAGTGAAGTTTATCCGCAGTCGTTCGTAGTGAAAAAACATGTCTATTTTTATGCGTGCGCCTATTACACACCGAGGACACAAGATGCGCTGCGTAATGCTCCTCTTCATACAACTATTACAAGTGTCCTCTTGAAGGAAAGCGCACGTACCGCCATGCGATCTTGTTTTTGTAAGCCGGCGAGGTAGCAGGAGCCATGTCAAGGCGCTCTTCTCTTGCACAATCTGATTGCCTCGTGGGACTTACCCTCCAAGTGCAACGCCAACTCCAAAAGGTAGTTTGCCCTTTCCTGTTGCTCCGTCACAACATCGTTATTGGTGATGCCCCTTTTTTGTGTTTCTTTTTTTTTCTTCTTCTTCTTCCCTTTTTTTTTTTTTTTTTGGTTTGGGGGGGGGGGGCGTTTGTTTGAGGTAATTCATTCATACCTTTATGCTCACACGTAGCACACTGCAAGACTATTACACACTGTATGGATCTGTTTTTATTTATACTATCACTAACATCGAGTCGTTGAAGTTTTATCCTAAAATCGTGTATTCGAAGGTTCTGAGCCATTAGAGACATTGGCTCACCGAATCAGTGTTATGAAATTGTTTTCAACTATTCCATTGTATTCATGTCTTATAGCGCAGTACTTTGGATGTGGAAATTTGACGATAGCCAGATACTAAATCAAGCGAGGAAAAATTTTAGCATAAAGAAGCATTGAAAGAACTTAATTTTGCCCTATGATTGATATGATTCGTAGACATGGAATAACATGTGATATGTTTATAACAAGATCGCATTAAATACTATTTAATAGTACTGCTTTGCTTATTGAATGTTTAGCTTCGTATTGAGCTTTTTTTGAAGCATGGCTTTTGATAGCAAGAAGAACAATTTGCTCATGTAGTGTTAAATTCCTGAGATCCTTCAGGATCCTCCCTGCTGGACAAGTCAAGACACAAGCCATATTCACACACAACAAAAGGGAGGACATCAAACTCACCTCCCAGCCATACAGCCAATATGGGCTCACCCCCAAGCTTGGGACCTGCAGCCAAGCAGGCAGCAACCTCCAAGGGATTGATATCCCAACCTCTCACCTTCCACCAATATAGGTGATGAGGCTCTTCCAATGGCCAAGAGTTGAAGTGCCTTATATGAAGCATTGTCTCACAAATGAGCCCATGGGTCCTAATGTATACTAACTTTGAAGAGGCGACCTGGTTCACACTATGCACCGTTTCGCATTTGGTGAGACATCTAACTATAGGTGCCCATTTAGATGTCTTTTGGGTTTGGGGATGTAACACTCCCTCCTTATTTGTTGATTGTTGTTCTCTGTAATCTCTTTGATCAAAAGTCAAGAATCCAATCCTTTAATGATCTAATTGATTCCAAAGTCAAGAAAGACTTAGGCCGGTGCTTCCACTTGATCATATACTCAGGATAAGAAGTCGTCCATGGATTCCTCTTCTTTTCATACCAAATTTGGTTGTAATGAAACATATCCGGTAATGTCTTCCAAGCATGGGATCTCTTCCAAGGGTGTTGGGATGAAGCCCTTAATGCACATCTTTTAATTATTATTCAAAATCCTAGCTTTCAATTCTTAAAGCATAGGCTTAAATTTAAAAAATGCTCAATCCAACTCATTATCTAAATAGGACGACTCATTACTCTAGAATGGATGTAGAAGATGTGCTTTGCATGGATGGTTTATGCAACCATTCCCATCTTCTTCTCACAAAATCTAGGATCTCATTCTTCTTGGATAAATAGACATAAACATAATGTCCATCATCCATCATCATGAGTCTTAAAAAATAAAATTTCAAGAGAGGATACAAAAAACAAAAAGACTTACTCATTCTCAAACAATCCTTCTACTTTCTTGACGCACTCGCCAAAACGATCTATATACTCGTATATAAGGCCTAGAATTCTCCCTTCCATGTCCGTAATCCTTAGCACACTATGAAGAGGCTTCAAAGCATGCATAATAATTTCATCCTTTTTCCAAAATTGCTAATTTTCGATGACTATGTTTGAGAATTCAGTAAGCAATGTGTCACTTGACTTTACTTCTTGGATACTATACAATTCCTATGCAACCATTGTGTCTAGTAGACCCTTCCGAACCCTCGGTACTCGTTAAAGGACAAGAAACATGTAACAAAATTAGTCATTGATGATTTTTGGGACTTTAAGGATGAGCTTGCCTTCAATATGTTCAATACGTTAGGCTTGTTGTGCACCAATCGCACAATGAATTTTGCTTTTTCAAGCATATATCTCACCCAAGATAATTGTCCAATATCCTCCATCATCAAATCGAGGATGTGAGAGGCACATGAAGTTCATGCTATCTTAGGGTACTCCTCCTATAGCCTAGAGCCCATCGAAACACAATTTGATCCGTTATATGTAACAACTTACGTGGCATTTTCAAGGATCATTTCAAATTTCAAGGACCATGGTTGTGACATGTATGCAGATTTGAAATTGCAAAGTTGTAATATGTCACCGTATTTTTGGGGTGGATTTCAATAATGGCTTTTCACACATGTCTATAGATGAATTCATCTGCCAATAATTGGCAATTGCGCAATTAAATGACCATTAAACAGTAAAAACGTATTACTAAGTAATAAATATATACATTTATAATATATGCATTATGCATGCAATGTGCATGATGCTTGATGCATCATTTACTTTGCATGCATGATACCATGAATGCTGAAATAGGATTTACAAATTATCAATAAGTAGAAAATATATATATGAAACATGAATTATACTTATGAAAGTAGTACAAGGTTGAAAAGAGAGTATGGCACGAAGAAACATTGTGCCCTTACACGAGGACACTAAACTATTGTACACACTTCTTTGCTGTAGATCTGACTATCCATCACACAATATAGAGGAGCCATATTTTTGCCACATCATCCGCAAAGAAAGCAACTCTTGTCTCAAGTTTAGTTTTTTCTTTCCTTCATAACTTTGTTCTTAATACTTGTGTTGAAGGTCCTTGCCAAGATGCACTTATTTTGTTGCACCTATTTTATTGGTAGCATTTATCATTCTGTTCCATGTTGGGTGTTAGCAACATTGAATGGAATGCCACATTAGATGAAAAATTTAGTCACCTCATGTGGTCACTTCCATGGCTTGCCTTTGTAAGCTTGCTTTCATGAAAATATTAGACCTAACATGAAAATATTAGTAGGTCGCAAATCTTATGCAAAATGGGCTTGGCTTAATTCAACATCTGATGGTGTGGAGGATCGAAGCCATGAACCTTTGCTTTCACATTGTGCAAACTTAGGACCTGCTGAAGTATGATCTCCCATCCCCTCATCATGGTAATCTTCACGTCCCGTCCACAACATCACCAACTCCTCTATTGACTTGAAGTTTTTTTTATCAGCTCGTTCATAACATTAAGTGGCACTTTCGTGTATTTCCAATGCCACCAACTTTAAGCTCAAGCAAATGAGCTTTTGCACAAGAGTTTGAACATGTGAAAATGCCCTCACAATACTTGCACTTTCATGTATTTGGTCCAATGATCTTCGCATGAACCTACCCGTCTTTTAGAGAAACCTGTAGGCTGAATAATAACAACATAAAGCTTTGTTAGATTCTAGAGACTAGAAATCATGAATCATGATTGATAAAATAAAATTGATAAATCTATGTATTATGTACTATAGTCTATGAATCTATGTATGATGTAGTATGTATGCGTTGTGCATGTACTATGTTTGTAATATATATTATGTACTATGCATGTGCCATGTACTATAGACTATAGTCTATGCATGTAGTATGTACTATGTACTGACAAATCACTTCTATGGATACATGACACATCAATGATCATACATGCTTGTAATATGTATGCATGACACATGTATGTATAATGTATGTAGTATTATGTGTAACTACTAACATTGTATGCATTTAATATGTATATATGTATGCATGTATTTATAATCTATGTGTATTATAATTTATGTATGCAATCATCAATGTGCATTGTGCATGTGCCATGTTCCATGTATGATGTATCAATGATCATGTATCATTATATGCATATATGTAATATGTCAAATGTAATGATGTATGCAATTACAATGTCAAATGTGCATGCATGACAAATATATTTACTATCTACATTGTGTGCATGTATGATGTATGTCATTGATGATTGTAATATTGTATGCAATGTGTTATCATTTATGTACCTGTATATACTATGTACATTGTAATATGATATATATAATATCATATATAATATATGCATGGCACATGCATGTATGTACATTATATGCACATTTCATGTATGTATGGCATATTTGCATTGCCTCATGGCACATGGATGTATGAATGATGTAAGTAATATGTAATCACTAATAATGTATGCATGTACAATGTATCATTGAAAATTGTATGCATAATGCATATATGTACTATGTGTATGTATGCATGCATGTATGAATAATGACATATGTACTATGCATGTATGCATGTGCCATGCAAATTTATAATATGTATATATGTATGTAGGCATGTATGCATCATGCATGTACTATGTTACATGATACATCATACATGTAATTTGTATGCATAACATATTTAATGTGCATGTGCCGTATATGTATGTATGCAATGTGCATGGATGTATGTATGCAATGTGCATGTATGTATGTATGCATGTATGTACTAATAATGGGTGCATGTATGACATATGTAGCGTGCATGTGACATATATGTATGTACCAATGTGCATGTATGTATGTATGCATGTATGTACTAATAATGGATGCATGTATGTACTTTAATGGATGCGTGTATGTACTGATATGTATAATGTATGACATTTGCGGGCAGGCTTCAGCACGGTGCATACGATGCATGTATGTATACACATTGCACATTGCATGTACTATGTATGTATGCATGCAGCATGTGCCATGTGTAAGGCTATGCATTGTGCAATGTGCAATGTGCATGTATGACAAATACCAATATATAAGTGCATGAATGGATGAATGATCACAATTACATAATACATATACATAGACTCATGTATGTAACATATGTGATATTACATACATAGGTACTATATAGATCACATATGCATACGCTATAGCCTATTACATAGTCATATATACATGCATGTATGTGCCATACATACATAGGTACTATATAGATAACGGATGCATGCGCTATGGCCTATTACATAGTCATATATACATGCATGTATGTGCCATACATACATAGGTACTATATAGATAACAGATGCATGCGCTATAGCCTATTACATAGTCATACATACATGCATAGTTTGTGTATGGCTATGCATTGTGCAATGTGCAATGTGCATGTATGACAAGTCCCAATATATAAGTGCATGAATGGATGAATGATCACAATTACATGATACATATACATAGACTCATACGTGTAACATATGTGATATTACATACATAGGTACTATATAGGTAATAGATGCGTGCACTATAGCCTACTACATAGTCATATATACATGCATGTATGTGCCATCAATGCACATTGCATACATAGACGGATGAATGATACATGTGGCATGTGTTCAAACTTCAAACTTCAAACTTCACACATGTATCATGTATCATTGTATCATGTCACATGCATGCAAGAGGACAATTGGCATATGCCATAGATCTATTACATACCTTGAAGAGGGCAGAGCTTGAACTTTCAAACTTTGAGAAGAAGCCCAAGCAAATGGTAGATGGAAGCTTGCAGCGCACGCAATAGAGCACACAATCAAAGGGGCGAGCACAAAAGGAATAATAAAAAGACCTCAAAATCGTTGAGAGAAAAAGAATAAAAATCACGATCTAAATGTTTAGTGATTTAAACAATTCTCATTTTGTGAAAAATTGCGGTTTTTTTGTACTATGGTTTAGAGTGAAGTAGCATATGACAATATAAAGACATGTGCTTGTGTTTGCCCTAAGTCTCACCCACATGCATTTGGCATGGTCATCCCTTTGTGCAGTATGAGTGAGTGGCTGATATTCTTCTTTGAAAAGAACTTCCACTACATGTGTATATTGCCATGCATAGATTGCATGCGTAGATTGCGTGTCTGCTCGATGAGCAATCTTGCATCTTTACTTGATTGCATGTGGCATCATGTGACCCAAGCCTTCGTGCATCTCTGAGTAGAACACCATGTCTCTTTCCTTGAAACTATTCTACAAAGCTTCCACATCAACTCATAGGGACCCATTACGATTCCACAAGATGGGGCTTCCTTTAGGAATTTCTTCTTTGCTTCAAGAGAAGGGAACCGCAAAATAAGAGGGCATTTTTTGGATCTCTCTCCATCCTCCCTTCTCTTTTGCCCACCCTCTATGTTTTCATGTGTGTTTGAGTAGTGATGCCTATCATCCCCTTGAGCTCCTTTAGCTCGTGGTGCTATTTCAATTGTTCAGCTTTTGCATATGTTACAAAGCTTTAAAATAGGAGGGGTCTATATTCACAAAAGGCTTGCAATCATGTACGGAACTTGGGTTGTGTCGTCCAAAAAATAGGGGTTATGGGTTTCACACATGGCAAACCAAGGTAAAATATTTACTTATGAATCAAAATTCTATAGGATGCCATAAGGGTGGACATAAACAAGATTCAGTATGGTGAGTCATCATCATCTTCCACTTGTAATGAACTTGGAACTCTTGGAGGGGGTGGTCAAGGTGGACAAAATCAGTAAGTCCCAACCAATAAGCAAAACAAAAGAGCTCTTTCCATTATTGGATTGAGTTTATCATATGAATAGATCCATCATGCGTTTGATCTTACTTCTGCAATAGAAGCTTGGATTAAATGGGAAACACTATTTGGAGCAAGATCTAAGAAATCCAAGTTGTTAATTATGGTCACTTTTTTGAGCTTTGAATGTCTGAAGTTCAAAGAGTTTCTATTGGCTTAAATACTTTTGAAAGTCGTATTTTCCAATTGGTTTCTATCGGATTATTAGTAAATAGTCATAATGGAAGTATATTCAAAGGGATTACGACCGTCTTTTGATATATTAGTTATTATGCTACAAACTTTATCAGATTCGACACTTGGAGTTATGAATGCATTTTGCAAAGAGGAATTGAATAGTTTCTCAAGAAATAAACCACTTGAAATGTGTTTGTGACAATTTCAAGGAAGAATGTAAAGAACAAAAAGAAATGTAAGCATTATGGAGAGGACAATCATGAGGAGTCATTATGTTTCAAGATCCATCCATGGAAGATATGGAGATGATGCAATCATAGGAATAGATTTTGTTACAAAAAGAGGGAAGGAGCTAATTTGATTGAAGAGGGTAATTCTTCTCAACAAGATGTTCTTGAGAAGAAAATGAATTTGTGCAAGAGAAGAATCCAGATCATGTTTTCTAAAAAAAATTCATTTCATGTATAATTCATACATTCATAGATTTGTATCTATGGATCCAACTATAAGTCTAGGCTTGTTAGACTTGTACACATTTGCATATCATATCATTATCTTATTCTCTATCTTTTCAGATAGTATCCAGCTGAGAAGAGGCAGCATATCATTTGCACAATCTTTTTATATTCTTTCCTTGAGTTTCATGTGAGGAGGAGAATCATAGGAGATTTCTATGTTTTTTTTTCTTTTTGTTATCAACCTTCACTAGGATACTGCATTTTGAATTTTTTTATTATGTGTGTATTTCTAATTGTTTTACATTTGTTTATTTTATTTTATGTATTTCGTTTTTATGTATTTATCTTGCTTTTTACTTTGACTTATGAAAGTTGCTTTTGCTTAGGAAGGGATGGCCCTAAGGCTCAACCGGTTTACATGGTGTTTACCCAGCATGAGCCTGTTGATAGCAAACCAACTGATTTTATACTCGACACGAGGCGGCTGACAACAAATGCCAGAAGGCCATGATTCACAGGCCTGAAGGCCATTCATCTACCCTATTGGGCCTTCCAGTACTGTAATCCTGGCCGTGCCAGGTGTCTAACCCTTGCTTTGTGGGATATGTGGGGTCCCATGGGTACTAAGCTGGCCTTCACTTGTACTTTCAATTAATTCCAGCTGATTCCGGAGATTAGGCCTCAAGGTCGAACTTCTGTTAGAGGAAATTGCTTTTGCGTTTGATTTTTTATGCTGTGCTTTTGTTCTTTTTTTATTTATGCACAGCACTTACATTATGATTTTTATGTTCTACGTAACCATACATATGTTTATCGATGTGTGTTCATTTGTTTTGATCTGTGTCTCTGTACATGTGCATTGCCTGTCTGTGTGTGTGTTTGTCTCTGTGTGACTGTGTTATTGTCTGTTATCTGTGCATGTATCTGTATGTATGTATGCTTCTGTGTGTTATTCATATCTATTCTGTTTGTATCTATAAATTTATAATAAATTTTTTCCTTTCATCCCTGCACCAGTTGTGCCCAATATTGTCTCTAATCGTCTGTTCACAGCAATAGACATTTCGATTCTAACAGCTCAACCTTATTGTGTGTATGGAGATGATGTGTTGGCTCAATGCCTTATTACCTCAGCTCCCAGGTACCTCAAGTTCACCATAAGCTCACATCCTCTTTATGATTCAAGAGGATTTTTCCTCTGATTTTGTTAGAATCATACATCATGTAATGTTTTGTGCATATTTAAGTAATCAATCTAGCCATTCTCTCTCTCCCCCCCCTTTCTCTCTCTCTCTGTGTGTCTAATTATTTGTGCTCATGCCTATTTATTACTCTGTGAGCATCTGTAAAATTCTAATGACAATTTGTCTTTCTCATTCATACAAGTGGCTCATGTTCAAGCATGGGGAAAAGTTTTCTAGTAACTTGCGTGGCAGGGGGAGGTTTTCACTTACTACTATGTCGTTTGCCCATTGACAAACTATCTGATATATGTGCTGTGCTTTGTTGTGATTGGTTGCATGTTGTTTGGGTAACATTAATGGTTAGCGTAACCTTGCACGGAAGATGAATAATCGGGGCTGAACCTCTGATTTTCACAATCTGGCATCACTTTAGACAAGTGTCTAGGCCAATAGTTCACCACTTCAACAAATTGGAAGGTTTCTGTCCCTTCCAATCATGTAGTCACTGAACTGTGCAGTGCTTTTGAACATCCATCTCCTCCTTCCATTCAACTTCAAATCATGCAGATAGATGGCTGTGTGCTTGCTTCTTCTGGCATGTGCTTCATGAGGCCTTGATCCATAACCTGGGAGCTTGGACTAAAGGCACTATCAATAGATCATCCACTAGACTTACGGCTAAAGATAATTCATGGCATGATTGATTCTTTTACCTTTACTGAAGGGGCGAATCTTCTGCGTGCGTGCAAACACAGACGTGTGCATGTATGGTGCACATACATGGTCACTCTCTCTCTTCCTCTCCTTGGCCCTCAGTTCAAAAATAGAAAAGAGAGAGAAAACAAAACACTCTGTGACTTACTGAGTTCACAAACTTCAAGTTTGGTATTTTATACTTCTAGTCTGTGCAAGTTGTGACTTTCTGACTCAGAAACTTCATGTTTGGTATTTTATGCTTCTGATCTGCACAAGCTGAAAAATAGGACGACTGTTTGTTAAAACTGGTAGTTGAGGAGACCGAATGAAAGTCATGTTCAAACACTGTCATTCTTTTTGGTCTGTTTCTACATATTCTTTTCAATCTGCTGAGCAACTCATAACATCATTTACTGATACTTACCTATCAATCATCATATATCATCCCTTGCACCAACTTTATCCATCAACATCCCTTCACAAACAGACTGGTTGATCGCATCACAAGGGATTTCCAAAAATTCTACTTCACAGTCATATGCATAGTGCATTTCTCATTCAGAAGCATTTGAAGTTCCTTTGTACAGGGTTTTTGAATGTTAAGGTTTTCATATCAAGAAACTCAACTCTACTAGATGACTGTTGATTTATTTACAATGTGAATGCCTAGGCAGTGAATAATCCATCTCAGAGAGCTGAGATTCTGCTGCAGCTTTTCACAGATGTGGCTTTGGAGGTTGACGACCGTGCTCGAGGTATTTCTAGATATAATTCTTATCTTAAATAGCATTTGATATGCTCATCATGCTATGGACCCCTTTTTCTCATCTTATAAATATATGTCAGGGCTTCTTTATGGTTCATCCGCAAGTGGGGGAGAGAATGATACCAAGCGCAGAGTTTGTTTTTATGAGGTTATTGCTGAACGATACATGCAGGTGCCTGATGATGGAAAAGTGATCCTACCACTCTTTCTGCAGTTATGGAGCCAGTCATTTGCTTCGCAAATCTTTGCCCTTCTTTTCTATCAGTGGGTAGGGATACTTTGTATGTTTGAGCCATTTATTAGAGGTCATTCTACTGACAATAAATTATATGAACTCCCATTCTTCTGAGTGACATTTTCCTTTATTCAATGGGTGCTCAACTAAAAAAAAGGGGTTTTACTCGATTACAAAATAATATACTTACAGAAAATTTCCTCAGTGAAAGATTCTCACTGCTGTTTACTTTATCAGGGTTGAAAAGCATTCACTTGTAGACATGAAAACATGTAAGCATAAATAAGTGATTTGCTATGTGTATCCTAGCTAAAGGTATTGTGAAACATTTACCTCTAACTTTATGAAAGATATTTCTCATTTCCATATGTTTGCAGGAATTCCATCTGTTCAAAGTTGAAATAGGTTTTTGATTTGATGCATAGTAATTATGAGAACATAAATATGGAACATTTGAATACCTGCACAATTAGAGCAACCAGTGATTGTTCAAGAGTGACTAAGAAAAATAGATTTGAAAATTTTCTAGTGTGTACATGTTTTAAGTGTAGTTAAATGGCAGCCTGGGCCCTGTGGTCTTGCATGTTACCATTCATAGGCCCATTTTTATATATTTAGTTGCGATTTTTTGTACCTCAGTCAGCTGATCCCTTGGAAGGAGTTGACGATCTCTTTTGGTCAGAGTGAATCAAACAAAATTGCCATGATCCAAAAACAAATATCAAGGGACTTGAATTTTGTTGTTATGCTGGTTGTGTACATGTATATGGACTTCTGTGCTGTCCTCTTTTCCCCCTCCCCCCCTTCAAAATAAAAGAGATCCTTCCATTCGTTAATAAAAATGCCCAAGGGGCTATAATCCCAATCGGGAACCATGAACCGAATACAAGGGGGTCAACTCACCCTAGAATCCATCCAAAAATTACTTTAACTCTCAAGAGAGGAAATGTGGGGGGTGGGGGGGAGAGGCAAGCAGGTGGCCGGTAGCTCCAACGGATCGTATCACCTTGAACAGTAAAGAAGGGGCCTTTCTTCCAAAGCTGAAGAAAGGCAAGCCGGGCCGATACCTGCCGTCAGAGTCTTCCTGAATACGGTCCACCTGCCCCGCAAAGTATGAATCAACTCCAACCAAAAGTCCTGAATAATCTCGGCCGGAGGAATCGTGTGTCGCTCGAAGATGCATCCGCATCTATCTCTCCATATAAGCCACATGGTAAGGCTGCTGATGAGCTCCCAGTAGGGGTCATCCACACCACTCCCCGGAGGAGTGCGGAGGTCTTGAGTGGTGCCAATCCTCCCATCCTGTACCAAAAGAAAAGTACTGCCTGCCTCATGCTCATAGCTGAGGTGGGGCTAGTGAGCGAGCACCAAGCAACCTCACCCCAAGTGATGGTCCGAGGACCCTCCCTCCAGGTAAGAAGTCACAACACCCGCCGCCAAATCTGCTCAGCCAACTCGAGTCCCAAAGGCAATGTCGCTAAGACTCCAAGTGAAAGCCACAACCCATGGAGTCTTGAGGTCTGCCCCAATAGCTTAACCAAGTGCCAATAGCAATGCTCCTATGGGCCACCAACCACTGAAAAAGGATAACCCGACGAGAATGCTGAGCACCTCAAATCCGATGCCAGAAGGACAAGAGGAACTCCTCTCCAGGCCCACCACGCCGGCAAGACTCAGCCATGACAGTAGTGATCGGATGGTGTGACTAAATGATCCGCCACCCCCGCTGGGCAGAGTACGAAAAGAACGGAATAATGCGGGCCTCTGGAGGGGAGAAAGGATCGCACCATTACCGCTCCCCCTGGTCCAGCGAAGGTGAGATAACGATCTAGCCTCCTAGGCCTAGAGATGCCAACTGGAATGGGCCCGAATGTCCGCCTGGTTAGGATAATGTTCTAGCCATTGCCACGAGTGCCAACCACCCGAATCCGTTGAAAGGTGCACTCCACGATGAGCTCAGGCTCGAGTGGAGAATTGATCAACCATCCCTCCTCACCAATCTTAAAGAAGAGGATCCCATCCAGAGTGATGCACCACACAGCAATGAGGACCTCCGTCTGAGTAAAGGCCCCCAACCAAGTCGGCTGATGCGATAGATCGACCTGAATACTCGAGTCCCTTGGAATAGAAGCCTAAATACCCTTGATCATTTGGGGTGCACTGTCCTCATACATCTATCTTGCTGCCTCTCCTCGGTGAGGCTCCTAAAGCTGGTCCAGTCCGCCACTCAGTGCCCAAGACCTCTGGTAAACTCCCCCACACCCAAAAAAAGGGGGGGGGGGGGGAAAGAAACGTAAACATGGGGGCAAGAACCAGCCATGCGGATGAGGGGATTCCAAGTAATAGGCTGATGGAGCTCTTCCTCAACAGAGGAGGAGGGGTGCTGAACAAGAATAGGTGGAAGCTACTCCCAAGACTGAATAATATTGCAAGCAAAGCGGTCCTCGCTATGCCGCGAGAAGCCCATAGAGCTATCTCAACGAAGATCCATTTGATCTCGGATGACCAAGGCGCACCGGTAGCAGAAGCGAAGAGGCCGAAGCTGCTGACGAAGAAAATCCTTCGAAGGCTTAGGGCTTGAAAGCAATCCAAGAACAACAAACTTGTCCAGTAGGGCTCTTCTCTAACAAGGCCATCACGCTTGAGGGGAAGGGTGATGATTGGTGAGACAACCTTAGCCCGAGCATGGCTTCCATCTAAGCCAGAGCATAAAAAGTTCCTTATTAGCCGTTGAATTTGGCTAATATAGGAACTCGAAAAGATCCAACAAGAGGTGACGTACCACATCGTAGCGAGAAGAAACCTGGTTCGCCACCACAACCCTCCCAACCAAGGACAAACGGGATATGCAGAAGGTTCCTCCGGATGGTCAGAGGAGAGGCGAGATCTACTGCTCAGCCAAAAGATCAAGACCAATATGGCACCTAAGGTATCTAATTGCCTTGCCAGAGAGGATCCACTGAAACTACTCACAAGGCAGCCATCCAGAGCAAACCAAGAATCTTGAGGACTTGTGCTAATTGATCTTGGCACCTGAAGCATCGCATAATCTCTCTAACAACCCGTCATATTGGCCTCCTTGCCATGCAAGTAGATGGCTGTGTCATCAACAAACTCACCATCCAAAAGCATCTCATCTCTAACAGGAATCAGATACTCTGAAGCCCCGTATCTTGTGCAGCCAAGACTCCACTCATGACCTCATCAAAGAAGAGAAATAGAGTAGGGGCTAAAGGACAGCCTTGCCAAAGCGATCACAAAATGCTCAATCTCTCCCCTCGACCCCACCACCAAAACTTGACTATGGGCTGAGCAGTACAAGGAGGCAACACCCTTGATGTAGCTATCGGGGAAGCCCATATAGAGCATGGTGTCCTCAAGAAAAGCCTAGTCAACCAAATCATAGGCTTTCTCAAAGTCAAGCAAAAGCAAAGCATGAGGCTCATCACGCATCCGACAAGGGAGACAACTTCCCTGAATGTGAAGATATTGTCAAGGATATTGCGATCCTTGACTTGACAAACCCAGTTTGCATCGAATGAATCAAGGTCTCAAGAAGTGGCTTCATACTCAAAATCAGAGCCTTTGCAAGGATTTTGTAGGCCAAGTTGAGAAGCATGATTAGGCGCCAGTGCTTAATATCATCCAACTACTACTACTACTACCCCCCCCCCCCCCCCCCCCCCCCCCCCCCCCCCCCCCCCCGCCCCCTTCTTTTTAGGGATGAGGAAGATCGGACCCTCAATGAGAGACTTAGGAAGGTGTCCCCCTCCATGACCTCCTGGAAGGCAAGACGAATCCCATCCCCAAGGACCTCCCAATACCTGATAAAAAAACTGGGGGGAAGACAATCATCACCCGAAAAGATGTCCCTAGCTAATCCATGCAATGCATCGAAGATCTCACTATTATTAATCAAGGACAAAAGCATAGTCTCCATCTCATGAGCCACCGATCGCTGCACAAGTTGCAAGACACATCGCATGCTCTCCTCCAAAGTTTGAGAAGGTGTCTCCTTAGATAACAGAGTACAGTAAAACTGAGTGGCAATCTCTCTCATCTCCCTTGGCTCCGTAGCACAGGATCCATCCATCTGGCGAAGCTTCCTGATCCCACCCTGCGACCGACGGGACCGAACCATCGAGAACTCTCCCAAAATACGATCGCCAACTTGAGTCCAATGTACAGCCTTCCTATGATAGATTAAGGCCAACAGCTTGTCCTCAACCTCCCTCAGCTCCTGTGCCTGGGCAAGCTGCGAGCCAGTCCTCTCAAAGTTCGACCGGTGCTCCAAGAGCTGCTGAAGGGAGGCAATGCCTTTGTGGAGGCAACGCTCGCTCTTGCGGAGCCGAGGGGCTACTCTACTCAAATGGAGCTGATCATCTGCAAGCCAATCGTAAGGGGAATGAGCGCGACATCCCTTAGAACAAGATACTTGGGAGTCGGGACCAAATCATCTCAATGTGATCGGTCAGGCACCCATTAAGCTGCACCTGCTCAAGAATCTGCATCACCATGGGGCCTCTGGTATCGCCCTCCACAAAGGAAGCAACCACAGTCAACCAATACATCAGTGACATAACCAAAAAGTGGCATGAGCACTCTCATGGTTCGGGGCATAGAAGGTCAAGAACTCGTATTTCCTGTCTCCACGAAGTAAAATAATCTAGATGGCCTTGCTAGGCACAATCTCTCCTCTATCCACAATCGCTGATTGTAAGCACTCAGAGATGAGAATCGGAACCGAAGGAAGCCCTGTCGTCCTAGCCATCACTGAGGCTGCAGCGTTTGGAACCTCCAAGAAGGTATCAAGAGACCCACCAATTTGAGGCAACACGGGTAAATACTCACACCTAAGGTGAGGAAAGCAGGCCATCACTAGAAACCCGCATGCTTCCTTGGGAACGAAGGTTGAAGAGGAGGCTACCAACGGATCAAAGTCGCGAGTCCATGGGCAAATGTAGGCACGGCCAGCCCGAACCGCAATGGGTGGGTGATAAGACGATCATCTTGGTGGCGGCCTTAGGAGATCCAAGCTCAGCCTGATAGAAGCTGCGGCCCAAGGTTTGGATATCAACTAGCTTACCCACTTTGGCAAGCAAGCTTTTCTAGAGAAGGTCCTTGGGCTAGTCACGACAGGGGCGTCCAATGATTTTGCAGATAACTGTTGATGCTTGTAGGCATTCACCTTTTGAAACCAAAATCGCTCTTCCCTCATCGGAAAGGGAGAGTCGTATGGGCGATGTAGTGGAGTCTGGTGAGAGGGCTTCATGTGAGTCCTTTTGAGGGGCGGGCTCCGAAGCCATCCGTGTTTGATGCTCGCACGACGAGAAGAAGAGGCTTCAAGGCATAATTGATCTCTTGTGCATAATTGCTCTCTTAGTATATATACTTGTATCTATATGGGTTCTCATGCTAACAATTGACTGAGATGATGTTCAAAGGAACATTCATATATTGTAAAAAATATAATTGGATGTTTCTTTTCAACTCATCTCTCTTTTCCTCACAAAATTCTACGTATTGTCTACACACATCTGAGTTAAATTTTTTTGTCTAACCTTAAATCTCAAGGACAATCTTTTTGAATGTTTGAATATAACTTCACCACATTTTTATTGATTTGATAAATGAACAAAATTCGGTGTACTTTTCCATGAATGGATAATGGTCTGTGTGTGTGCTAGTGCAGTTAGTTGCTCTTTCATGAAGGAGTCTTTTGATTGCTTGAGTAATCTTTAAACTTTCAGAGTGGCAGAGAAACCTTTAATAGACAGTTGTGGTGTATATCAGTTGGGCAATGGTGTTCACTGAAGTACTTGATGAAGCCTCTTTGCACATGCATGCAAATTGTTAGGCCCCTTGATGCATGTTTCTGATCTTGACTTTGTACCTCCTAGCAGTAGTGCAATTTTGACTCATGAATTATGTGATACAAACCCTAGCATTGCAACTCCTCCCAAGCACACTTTTCAAAGTATGTGAGAGATGCCTTGATAAGGCTGATCTTTCCAAATAATCTTGAAGATTTGGGCTTTCCATATAGCTCTCTACATTCATCATCATATCACCCATTTTTGAGGAATGGTCTTGTTCCGAGGGTGACATGAATATCAAGTATGGGCAAAACTGGCCATGGCAGTTGCATGTAAAGGGTTGTAAGCTGAGTATGATGCTCTCAAGCGAGGAAGTGTCTATAGAGAATAGTAGATCCTTGATATCATGGAAATATATGTTTCAAAGCTCATGTATGAAGTGGACCACATGCGAGTTGGGCATCGTATGGTGAAAGTATAGCATATAGCAATATTATATGTCTCGTCCATCTCTATGAGATTCATACCCATAGAAATCTAGCATCCAAATTAGTAGCAACTAGCTAGTTACCCCTATGGAACTCTTCTGAATAATGTCACCCTGCCTCTAGAATCCATGGGGCGGTGGTTATGTGTGGTACATGTGAAGGGTGATTCACATATCAATCCTTCCATCCAGGGTTGGCCTCTATCAGGGCTCTGTGAGTCTCTGATAAAAGAAATGAAATCTTACTCTGTAGTTGTTTCCTCTAGTTTGCCTGGTTCAGTCTATAAAAATACATTGCAGTTCCAAATCGCAGCACATATGATCTCATGGGTCTCACACCATCAATTTGCTCGTGCACATGCATACATACGGATCCACCTGTATCCAGAAGAAAAAACAAAAGAAGAACCATTTTACAGAAGGAAATCCTCACTGATCCATCTGTATCCATATATTCACCCACTTAACAATGGATATATATGATGCTTGTGCATGCACGCATGCTGTGCACACATCAAATTGACATCTCGATTTATTATTTTTTTGGGTCTGCAAAGATATTTGCATTTCACAACTACGCTAAGTAATTAAAATTATCATCCGCTTTCATTTCTCCAGCTTTTTGAAGGACCAGCAGAACAAGACAGTGGGTTTTTGCGTTATTCTACAGCCTTTTTCGAGGGAGCTATGAACAGCTTTTGGTTTGTATGTTCTTTTTGATTCAGATTGGTTTGTAATACATGACACCATGTGTGTAACAATTTTTGTGTGATAATCCATTTACTGACAGGATTGATATGCAAAGTGACACAAGAAGGTTCTTTTCCTTGTACCATGTAAGGATTTTCTTTCATTTCTCTTTACCTTGAACATTATGCATGGATGGTTTTGATGATCTGAGCATGCAGTGGAAGTTAATGTCTCCAGATTTTCCTTGGCTTGATTTCTGAGTTTAACATCTTGAAACCGTGGAGTGTACTCTCCAAGTCATGATCACATGTGCCTTAGGTTTGCATATAGTTTTCAGACAATATTATTGTTTGTGCATTGATCTATGCTATAACAAGGTATTTGCACTTAATTTTAGTTTTAGAAGGCCAGAATCTCCCAAACATAGTACATGCATCATAAGGTTCCAGGTGGAAGGTAAGAGCAATTTGTGCCTTTCAGCAAACAGAAATTAGTATATACACATATAACACAAATACACATGCACGTATGTATGTATGTATTGTGTGTATGCATGTATGAACGTAAAGAAGCCATTTATGAGCCTTCCACATAAATGCTGCTAGTAGATATAGGAAAATTCTGGCTAACAACTCAGCTGTGTAGATAGATAGTCTCTGCAAATTTGGAACAAAAGATTCCATGTTACACAGAAGAAACGGAGATAAACTGTAAGTTAAATTTCAGTGAGGCTTAACTAAAGTTTCAACCATGGAGTATTCAGACATGAATAAAGTTTCAACCAATAAAGATTATGATAGATACAGAAACTTGAATAGAAACAGACCAATATGAAATGAAGTGAATGAATCGATTAATGAGAAAATACATATGAACTTGAACAATGACTGGATCTCAGAGACACAAAGCTGATTCGCAGGTGTTGTCTGTTAGGATCTGAGAAAAACCCCTCGTCAAAGCTGGTTGATTGTTGGGTTCCTATATTTTTGTCAAGCCACCTGAGGTGTTTGACTTTCTAGTGAAGGTTTCCTATAGTTGGAATAGCCTAAAAATTGGTTCTCTCTTTTATCCAGCAATCTGCTTTTTGTTGTTTCATGAACGATTTCTTGTGGTACAGGAAGTGAAGAAATGTGTCTAGCATAGGATCGTGAGCATCGTCAATGCTCTTTCAAGTGCGACAAGTGGCCTTAATTAAGACCCACTGCTTGGGAGCAACCTTGCGACACAACTGGGGGGTGTGGTTAGCACTTATCCTAATAAGTTTGGATCTTTAGCCTTTGGGTGGGGACTAATATGATATTTTGACTTGACTATACATATTTGTCAATTAAATAATTTTAGCCATTGAGCATCAATTTTGACTAAGTAAGCGATGCTTAGATAATGGTCGTATACATCAGTCATCTTTCAAAAAGGTTTTAGTTAATTTGCATTATACCAATAGCTGATGAAAAGCTCTCTTTGTTTCAGGTGTTTAATAAAAAAATCATTTTCATGAAGATACTTTTAGATAACTACACAATTGATGATGGGCACGCATGAGAGAGGAACCCTCAGCTCATGCACTATAGATGAATAATCAGCCACCTCCCCGCCATAGCAACCGACTTATATAGAGTTCACGACTTAGGTAAGAACTCATGTCCTCCACCCCTTTCCCAATACACTTTCCTACTAAAAGAAGTGGTATCCAATGCTAGTCTTCTCTAGCCATCCATTTAGCCTCTACGGTTTATAACCTTACTTTATGACATTTCCTTCCCCGTGGTTCCATTTTGTCCTCAAAATGGCATTGGAAGTCATACGAGAAAGTTTCTCTAATGGTTGCTCCATTAGCTTATATGTACTTAGTACGTAGTCATCTATACGTGTTTTTTCTCCGTATCCTTCCTCTTGAGAAAACTCATGGGAAGGAAAACAAAAGTTGCCAACCATTTCAGAAGGTGTCTATCTTCTCCGATTATATAGACCTCACTTTCAAACTATCATTCTCATATGCTCATGCTGTGTGCCCGATGTGGGGAGCTCATGTGAACATGTATTCATTCTTAGTTTTATACCCACATTAGTAGGGGTATCATAGTATTGAGTTGATACTATGCGTAATGTACTTGAGCTGCTATATTGTCTCATGGTTGCCTACCATGAGCTTATAGTTTCACTCTCTTTTAAGGGTGAATTTGGGGTTTGCGTGGACTCATTGTAGTATATACCAAAGTGTCCTTCGTCCATAAAACATGATGTTCCCCCAATGGAGTAATAATGAGCAAGATAAGTGTGGAACTCTATGGGGATAATAAACCATGTAATCCTTAGAAAATAGAACTTAATCACATAAAAGTGATTCAAAACCCTTGTAGTACTTAGATGATAGATTTGCCCTCATATCACTCTAGGTATTCGTAACCCTGAGTGTAGTGAGTGTAGTCATAAGCAATACTTTTGTCCTAAACTATCCTTGTGTCTAATGCAAAAGCATCATCATAACTCATATACAAGAAGTTCTTGATAACAGAATGCAATCTCCACATCCTAGTATTGAAGATCTTGGTTTGCCCAATCATATATAGACTTGTTGATAGGTGTGTATACCCAATCAGCTCTATACCCACTATTGGGCACTGAGGACGTTAGTGGGGATGTCATAGTATTGAGTCGATACTGTGCATAGTGGAGCTGATACGCTATATAGTCTTGTGGTTGACTACCATGAGCTTGTAGTTGCACTTTCCTTTGAGGGTGAATTTGGGGTTTACCCAGATTCATTCTGGTATATATATATATGTGTGTGTGTGTGTATAGAGAGAGAGAGGGGGAGAGAGAGAGAGAGAGAGAGAGAGAGAGAGAGAGAGAGAGAGAGAGAGAGAGAGAGAGAGAGAGAGAGAGAGAGAGAGAGAGAGAGAGAGAGAGAGAGAGAGAGAGAGAGAGAGAGAGAGAGAGAGAGAGAGAGAGAGAGAGAGAGAGAGAGAGAAGAAAGAAAGAAAGAAAGTCATATTAACGTCTTCTGGAGGCCAAACTTGGCCTATGAGACAAAAACCATATACAAATGTAGTAACCCTGTGTAGAAGATGAAATAAAAGAAAAAGTATATCGCTACACAAAGCTATATAGGTCTGGAAGAGGCTGGGGAGACGTGGCTCTGACTCTGCAGATAGTGACCACCTAATACATGGGGATCCATAATGTGAGTAAAAACACCCTAGCTACTGGTGATGGGTGGAGGTGGATGTAGTATGTGGTACATCGGTGGTGGTCTGAGTGCGTCCTGAAGGAAGACAACCCAAGGGGTGGTGGTATGTCGATGCTCCATCATGTGGTCGTAGGCTGTCCTGATGCGTGAGATATCCTCATGATATAGTCGTGGTCGACGATATCCGCCCATGCGTGGTCGGCGCCGTGCTCTCTGTGCAGCTGCCTGGTGGAGTGTGAGTCCTATAGATGGACCTCTCTGATGTAGCTCAGCTCGCTGAAAGAACTGGGTAATGGTCTGCTGGGTACTCACCCGTGGCTGATGTGTGGGCTGTAGTGACCGCTCTCGCCTCTCGTATGCTGTTGTGAGAAAGCGTCCCAAGCGTCTCTGGTCTCCCATAGTCATGCACAACTGGAGTGACTCCTCTATCTGGAAGTGTGCTCGTAGGTCTAAGTATGCAGGGCACCTGATAACAAAATGCTCCTCACTCTCTACTTCTGTCTCGCATACTGGGCACAACCTCTCCTCACGGGGGACTCCCCTGGACCGACCCCTCTCAAGCTCGAGATGATGTGATGAAACCCGGGGCTCCCCAATGACTACTCGAAGGTGGTGGGGTAGGTATGTCCGCATGTATCTCGGAATCTCGATGAAGCCCTTGTCGGATGTAGAAAATGCTCACGGTAATAGAGCATTTTCGGTGGCAATGTATCCCTAGGGCTCACCCATGTCCTCTGTATGTATGTATGCCATATCTCCTGACGAATGACCCTGTTCCTCTCCTGATGAGAGAGAGAGTAGGTGGGCGCATGTGAGTCATATTGTAGTGGTGGCAGCCTGTCTATGTCAAAGCCATGGTGGGCCAACCAGTCTCGTGTCTCTGCATACCATGAGGAAGTGTCGCCAGCTAATACCATATCACGTGATGCCTGGAAAGCATGATAGGCAATGCGCTCAGTATCCATGCTCCGGAGTCTGTGTAATAGGCATACTGTCTGGAATAGTGCCTCAACTAGCATCGGTGGTGCAGCAAGCTCCGCTCTAATGATATCATGTGGTACGGAAGGCTTGCTACGAATAAGTCTGGCAATCATGAGGATCTGTGGCCTCTCTAATGCTGTCCATACTTATGTAGCTAAGCCGGGTCCCCATATGGCTGCCCCATACATGAGTGCTGGTGTAACCAAAGTGTCGAAGAGCCACCCCTTTGTGCGGGGCTCCTGAAAATATGCCTGGTGGCACTGTCTCTCCATCAACGCTAGTGCTGCATACCCACGTGTGATGCGGTCACGGGCTGCCTGAGACATAGAGAAGACCCCTGATGCTGCTGTAAATGTCACCCCCCAAGTAAACATATGATCCGACCACCTCAATCGGTCCACGTGCTGCTGTGAACAAGCTATGTCTGCGTACCTGTGCTGATGTATGAAAGATCATGACCTTGGTTTTACCAAGGTTCATAGATAACCCGCTGTGTCTGCAAAAGTCATCTAGGCCATGTAGATGATGCTGTAGACCTTCTGCAGACTTTGAAACCAGTACAATATCATCGGCGTATAAAAGAATATGGACCGTGGACCCACGTACCTCAATGCCATCGCCCCCCTGCTGCTGTATGTAGTCCACTATCTCATCAATGTAGATACCAAAGAGGGTGGGTGAAAGAGGGCATCCTTGCTTCACCCCGATAGTGCTAGCAAGTGGATGAGATAAGCCCCCGGGGCATGTGACTCTACCAGATACTCTCTCGTATAAGGCGTAGATCCCCCATATCATCTCCTTCGGAGCTCCGATATCAAGTAGTCGTCTGAAGAGTCTTTCCCTGGGAACAGTGTCAAATGCTTTGCGGAAGTCCACAAAGCAACAATATAATCTCCTCTTTGCCTGGTCGATGAGGCATCTCAGAGTGAAGATGTGGTCAATGGTAGAGTAATCGCGTCTGAAACCTGCCTGTCCTGGAGCCTTGATGCCCTTCCTCTCAGCGAGAGTACTCAACTCTGTCTCTAGTACTGCCCCATATAACTTGGCCAGTATAGGGCCAATCATGATGGTCCGGTATGTAGCTGGATCCATAGTATCACCTGACTTGTGAATGGGCACTATGGTGTGCCCAGTCCATGAGTCAGAGAACCCTGCGCGGTTGAAGAGGTGGGCAATGAGCGCTGCAAGGGTCGTGCCTCCGTAGATGAGGTGCTCTGCCTGTAAACCGAAATGGTCATGGGCCCTACCATGGTGTAGCCGGGCAATAGCGCGTCCCACCATAGTGGGTGTGAAGAAGTCAGAGGAAGTAGGACGTGAGCTCTGTGGTCTGGGAATGGGGGGCTGGTTTGGTATCTCGTATAGGCTCCGTGCATAGCTATGCCAAGTGCTCGGATGTTGAATGGGTGTTTGCTGTCTCCTCTCTCTCAAATCTTGCCATGCCACTACACTGTCTCGACTCATGAGCAAATGATGAATATCCCAGTACTGTCTCTCCTCCCAATCTTGCCGTTTGCGGCGAGTAAGGCTCTGCATGCGACGTTGTGCCTTTGTGTATGTAATATCCCCTCTATGCTCTAAAATCCGTAGGTGCTTCCGAAGCTCACAACAATCTGCATCATACCAGCGGTTTTGGAGCATGGAACCTGTGCGTGGAGGGTGAATATGTGTGCGGTGTGGGAAGCTGCAGAGAGCTGAGTCCTGTAGGATGGTGGTGAACTGTGATGTAAGTGTGTCCAGGGGTGAGAGTGGATCGAGGGAGAGTAGGCGGGTGTGTAAATGGTGTGCATAAACGTGTGAGAGCTCGTATGTGAAGTGTATCGTGGTGTGTGTATGAGTAGATGGGGGAGGGTCTAATGGAATAGGAGATGAGAGTGTGAATGTGATAAATGTATGGTCAGCACAAAGTGGGCGTCGTCCAATACTAAGTGAGGGGATGAGTGAAGCTCCAGAGGTGGTACCTAAAATGTAGTCGACTCTGCTCTCACCTCCTCCGTGACCGCCCGAACCCGGCCAGCGATTCATCCCGTTATATATAACGAGATGATGTCAGCTGCCTAGCTCAAGTAGATGTCTGCCATACCCGGTGGTGTCCTGACCCATATCCACTGATACTCTACTGGTGCTCATCTCATCTAGGTCTCTGGTCCTCATAAGATGTGGGTGATCCATGTCGTATGCCTCGCACTGATGTGAGTGAGTGAGACCATTGAAGTCCCCCATAAGGAAGACTTCACCTAGTGTGCTGTAATGTAGTATCTCATGTGAAAGTGCTGTGTATGGTGAGTCTCTATCTCGGATCGGTCCCCCAAGATCCTGTCCTGCGTATCGAGATCCACCTGGAGGGAAGTAGCATATAGCAATGTAAATCCAGCTCCCTTGTGCTATCTCCATGCGAACCCACATGTATCGTGCCTCCTCATCTGTTCCTATAATGTGGATCCGGCTCTTTATCTCCTGTCTAAATACAATGGCCACACCTCCGGACCCTCGTGCGGTACTCTGTCTTGTCGTGGTCCTGAACGCAGATTCCCAATGAAAACCTGCAATGCGTGGTAGACCTCTCTCTAGGCTCTCATGTGTCTCTGTGATGCACGCAAAGTCATGTGATGCCAGGATCTCCTCGAGTGTGTCTGGTCGCGTCCAGAGTGCCCCGTTGCAGTTCCACACTGCTCCTCTGAGTGGTGTCTCCTGGTGTAGTGATGTCTCATAGGCCGCGTGGCCCTATTTGATAGGGCGTCCATCAATGAAGACCTTACTATCACGGTAAAAGGCCTTCCTCCTCTCTCGACGTGCCTGGAGTATCTGTGGCATACAAGCATGTCGGTGTGCCACTTGCATCCGTGTGAGATCCTCGTCCATGTAGAGGGCGTCGCCAGGTAGTCCACGTAGTACTGATCGACGTCTAAAAAAGGCGATCCGTGCTTCCTCTGAGCTCATCCTAAGGATGAGTGCTCGCAAACGCGATGTATCCCTCCCAACCCTCCATGCGCCTGTGAAGGGCATGCTCTCGTATCCAAGTCGACGGCAAATGTTAGTGGAGTCTTCCTCCGGTGATGCCCCTTCGGGTAGGCCTGTAATCCGAATGTGAAGTCTTCGAGTGTGTCGAAGCCTCTCCTCCTCCAACGTATCCTAGACTCGTGCGAGCTCCTCTTTTCGCACATCTTCCCTAACTTCCTTCTTAACCCTTTTGTGTACTATTTGTCAGGGGAGCACTAGATTGTGCTCTCTGACTACATTAGACAAGATTTCGGAAATACACTTATGATTACAAGAACACCCACGTAGGGAAAATAATACAAGAATACGTTGCTGATACAAGACGTCCCACAACCTGGGACCAATAGGTATGGAAAACTGGACGAGATGATACAGGAAATCCCAGAACCCCGGATCGTAAGTATGAGACAAGATGTGTGGATTACAAGAACTCCCTTCTCGGAGATGAACTAGATACACGAAAGAACTCGACAGGATCTCGTACTACGAGATTACAAGGGGACAAGATAGTATGTCCAAGAACTAGACTAGAACAAGGAGAAAGACAAGAACTAGAACTGGAACTTGAAGAGTACTTACTTGGCGGTCACGACTCCTTGAGCTCCCAAGATTGGTATTGGCAAGACTAATTATGAATGTGGCCAACCCCTCCTTTTATAGGTTTTCAAGGGCGGTTCATGAAAGGCGGTTACGAATTGATGATGTCATCGATGATGTCATCAATTCGAAACATGAGCTCTAGATATCCGAATCAGGCAAGTAGACAGTCGATCTTAGGATTTTGGCACGTTCCGGAGGCAATGGAAGCATTGGTTTCTCGTAATTCTGAACCAATCTTGAGATATAGAGTTCACATGGAATCTAAGGTCAGGGGTTTCCTTTGTCCATGACATCACCTCCCCCTCAAGCGACGAGTTCCACGAGGAGCGGTCATGTTATCTGGTCTCGGCTTCGTTGGATTTCTCTGATGGAATTCTTGAACCTTGATTGGTGCTCTTTGAAGGTTTTTTGCAGGTTCCCAAGTACGATCACTGATGTCATACCCTTTCCAATGAATAAGGTATTCCAATCTTCCTCGGGATATTCTGGAATCTAGTACATGCTCGACTTCAAATTCTTCATGGTCATCAATCTCGATAGGTGGTGAAGGACTAGGGAGAGATGAACTGGATACACGAAAGAACTCGACAGGATCTCGTACTACGAGATTACAAGGGGACAAGATAGTATGTCCAAGAACTAGACTAGAACAAGGAGAAAGACAAGAACTAGAACTGGAACTTGAAGAGTACTTACTTGGCGGTCACGACTCCTTGAGCTCCCAAGATTGGTATTGGCAAGACTAATTATGAATGTGGCCAACCCCTCCTTTTATAGGTTTTCAAGGGCGGTTCATGAAAGGCGGTTACGAATTGATGATGTCATCGATGATGTCATCAATTCGAAACATGAGCTCTAGATATCCGAATCAGGCAAGTAGACAGTCGATCTTAGGATTTTGGCACGTTCCGGAGGCAATGGAAGCATTGGTTTCTCGTAATTCTGAACCAATCTTGAGATATAGAGTTCACATGGAATCTAAGGTCAGGGGTTTCCTTTGTCCATGACATCACCTCCCCCTCAAGCGACGAGTTCCACGAGGAGCGGTCATGTTATCTGGTCTCGGCTTCGTTGGATTTCTCTGATGGAATTCTTGAACCTTGATTGGTGCTCTTTGAAGGTTTTTTGCAGGTTCCCAAGTACGATCACTGATGTCATACCCTTTCCAATGAATAAGGTATTCCAATCTTCCTCGGGATATTCTGGAATCTAGTACATGCTCGACTTCAAATTCTTCATGGTCATCAATCTCGATAGGTGGTGAAGGACTAGGGAGAGATGAACTGGATACACGAAAGAACTCGACAGGATCTCGTACTACGAGATTACAAGGGGACAAGATAGTATGTCCAAGAACTAGACTAGAACAAGGAGAAAGACAAGAACTAGAACTGGAACTTGAAGAGTACTTACTTGGCGGTCACGACTCCTTGAGCTCCCAAGATTGGTATTGGCAAGACTGATTATGAATGTGGCCAACCCCTCCTTTTATAGGTTTTCAAGGGCGGTTCATGAAAGGAGGTTACAAATTGATGATGTCATCGATGATGTCATCAATTCGAAACATGAGCTCTGGATATCCGAATCAGGCAAGTAGACAGTCGATCTTAGGGTTTTGGCACGTTCCGGACGCAATGGAAGCATTGGTTTCTCCTAATTCTGAACCAATCCTGAGATATAGAGTTCACATGGAATCTAAGTTCAGGGGTTTCCTTTGTCCATGACATCACCTCCCCCTCAAGCGACGAGTTCCACGAAGAGCGGTCATGTTATCCGGTCTCGGCTTCGTTGGATTTCTCTGATGGAATTCTTGAATCTTGATTGGTGGTGCTCTTTGAAGGTTTTCTGGAGGTTCCCAAGTACGATCATTGATGTCATACCCTTTCCAATGAATAAGGTATTCCAATCTTCCTCGGGATATTCTGGAATCTAGGACATGCTCGACTTCAAATTCTTCATGGTCATCAATCTCGATAGGTGGTGAAGGACTAGGTCTCTCCCCCTCAATGGCGAAATCTGATATGGTTCCAACATGGATACATGGAAAACTGGATGTATTCTCATGGTACTTGGTAGCTGGAGCTTGAAGGTGACTGGGTTAATCTTGGCCAAGATGATGAATGGACCAAATCTTTGATGATCTAACTTTGCACAAGGCCTTGAAGTTTGCAAATTGCTTCAGAGTAACCATACTTTATCTCCAATTTGATATGATGGATTCTGAACACAATGTTGATCTGCATAGTACTCATATTGTTCTTGAGCTTTACAGATCTCTTCCTTGAGTTCTTTGTGAATGTCCATCAGGTACTGGGCCTTGTCTCTGGCAGCTGGGTTCTTGACATGATTTGAGAGGTTTATATCCATCCTTGGATGTTGTCCATAGTTTGCAAAGAAGGGAGTTTGCTTTGTAGATGCATGAACACTATTGTTATAAGCAAACTCTGCAAACGGTAAAAGCTCAAACCAATCATTTTCATGGTAGTTGCTGGTGCAACGAAGATATTGATCGAGGACGTGATTCACCCGTTCTGTTTGTCCATCAGTCTGTGGATGATTTGCTGTGGATCATTTAACTTGAACACCAAGGAGCTTGCAAAGACTGTTCCAGAAGCTGGATATGAACTGTGGACCTCGATCACTGACAATATCATCAGGCAATCCATGAAGCCTAAAGATGTATCTGAGAAAGATTCTAGTAGTGGCTGCACCTGTGATTGCCTTTGTAGTTGGAATGAAGTTTGCCGTCTTTGTGAATCTATCCACAATAACAAGAATGTCATCATACTGTTTTTGGTAGATCTGTGATGAATTCCATAGATAATGAAGCCCATCGCCTTTCTCGAATAGGTAAAGGTTGCAAGAGGCCATGAGGCTTATGTCGTGGTACCTTAGATCTATTGCAAGTGTCACAGGTTCGGATATATTCTTTGACTTCCTTCCACATTTGAGGCCACCAAAAATCCCTGGATATGAGTTCTATTGTTTTATTTACTCCAAAATGTCTTGCTGCAAGGGGAGTGGATAGTAACTTGCATCAAGGGTGTGGGGTGCTATGGGTATGCACTCTATATGCTCAATGGGTGAGATACAAATATGATATGCATAGGGAGGGGAGGCTCGATGGTATCACAACCCACTAAATGCTTGGAGTGGGTGTAGGATATAATGCATCGGTGGGTAAGGCATCATGGCGATCCTCAAAATGCTTTGAACATCCAAATCGATAGGGATGCGCTGCTGACGTCTCCGTATCTCCATTTCATGGGGTGTGTGAATCGGCTGAATCTCTCTCTGATGTGGACGGGCTCTCCGGAGTGGGGGTCTCGGTCGTCGACACTATCGTCTAAGCTCCTCTCCTCTGTGTAATGTGACACCCCGCATCGAGCTCGGTCCTCGAGTGGCTGTGGGTCTGAAAAAATATGTAATATAAGTCTGGGGGAGGGGGGCTAGGTGTATCTCCATCTGCTGCTAGAGAAGGAATGCACGAGGCTGCTTGAGCTCTACTAGGAAACGACCTAGAGGGCGATGGTCCTTTGTCCCCAATAAAGCCCTGATCTCTCTGGGCCCCCCGAAGAGCTGTGGGTAGCGGTCTGTGATGTCCTCATATGCCTGGCATCTACATGTGTAGTGCTCCTCGTCCTCTACCTCCTCTCTGCATATCCTGCATAATCTCTCGTCCCTCGGGGTATGTGTCGCTCGCCCAACCTCAATCTCTAGCTGGTGTGATGATACTCTAAGCTTCCCAATGGCCAGTCTCAGTCTCTCAGCTGGTGCCATGTATGTATCCATGTATCGTGGTCTCTGAATGAAACCATCCGCCGTCACTGTCAGGAAGTGCTCTATGTAGTGTTGCCTCTTTGTGGGAAGAGGCTCCTGTGGTGCTATCCATGTCTCCCTGACGTGTATATGTAGTAGGTCCTGACGGATGATCCTATTCCTCTCCGAACGAGAGAGGGTAATGTGGGGGGAAGAGAGGTCATACTGAAAAGGGGGGAGATCCGTAATGCTCATGCCATGGTTTGCTAACCATCAGGAAGTCTGTGCATACCATACTCTCTCATGCCCTGTCTCTACTAAATGTCTAGATCTCTCAAATGCAAGCCTGGTGAGTCGGCTGGTGGAGAGCTCTCTGACTCTCAGAATAAAGGTCACCAACTGGAAGAGGGCCTCCACTAGCATCGGTGGTGTGCCAAGCTCAGCTCGTATAATGTCATGTGGAACAGAGAGCCTGCTTCGCAGAGAGCGTGAGATCATGGTGACCTTGGGCTTCTCAATCCGCGTCCACATCGCCTCCGTGATCCTTGGTGCCCATACTGCTTCTGCGTACATCAATGCGGGTGTCACTAGAGTGTCAAAGAGCCACCCCTTAGTCCGGGGCTCCTGAAAATGTGTCTGAAAGCATCGTCTCTCCAATCCTGCAAGTGCTGCATAGCCTCGCGTCAATCTATCTCTCGCTGCCTGTGCCATGGAGAATACCCCTGTGTTGCCCGAGAAGGTGACACCTAGGTAGACGTAGGAGTCCACTACCTCTATCTGTCCTCCAGTGAAAGAGGCGCGATGGCATACTGTCCTGGAGGTATGGAAGATCATGACCTTGGTCTTGCCAAGGTTCACTGTGAGTCCTCTCTCCCTGCAGAAGGTATCGAGCGCCTGTAAATGTGACTGCAACCCCTACTGTCCTGGAGGTATGGAAGATCATGACCTTGGTCTTGCCAAGGTTCACTGTGAGTCCTCTCTCCATGCAGAAGGTATCGAGCGCCTGTAAATGTGACTGCAACCCCTCCTGTGACTCTGAAAGCAAGACAATATCATCAACATATAACAGGATGTGTACTGGAGTACGTCCGAGGTCTCCTAGCCCTCCTGCTCGCTGTATATACTCCGCGATCTCGTCGATGTAGAGACCGAAGAGAGTGGGTGAGAGAGGGCAACCTTGTTTCACACCAATGGTGCTAACAAGGCTGTCTGATAAGCTGCCGGGGCAGCGTACCATGCCTGTGACTCGTGCATACAAAGCATGGATGGCCCATAGCATGTCTGATGGTAGATGTAACTCTTGGAGCCTCCGTAGTAGTCTCTCTCTCGGGACCATGTCGAAGGCTTTGCGAAAATCCACAAAGCAAAAGTATAGTCTCTCCCTCCTCGCCTTCGCGCTCTCAATCAAGCAACGAAGCACGAAGATGTGGTCGATGGTGGAGAAAGTGCGGCGGAAGCGTGCCTGGCCGGGTGCTCTGATCGCAGCTGCCTCAACGTGTGTACTGAGCTCTGCCTCTAGTACTGCCCCATAGATCTTGGCAAGGATATGGCCTATCATAATAGTCCTGTAGTTCCCTGGGTCCATCATATCGCCGGACTTATGGATAGGCGTAATGGTATGCATAGTCCATGAGTCAGGTAATCCCTCAATCAAAGCACGGTTGAAGAGATGGGAGATCAAGTGGGAAACTACATCTGCTGCATATATAAAGTGCTCGCCTTGTAGCCCCTTGTGGTCTGCTGAACAGCCATGCTGTAGCCTATGGATGGCATGTCGTACCATGCGTGCCGT
>CM035428.1:87880180-87902680 GCA_020310875.1 Ceratopteris richardii | reverse complement strand
GTGTGAGTCTATCGGTGGCTTCCTGTCTCATGCTGAAGGGGCCAGGTAAGCTCGTGAATGTGACTCCGAGGTAGACATAGGAAGTGACCACCTCAATCTGTCCACCGCCGGCTGTGAATCCTGCTCCATTCCTCACCAAGGGGGAGGTGTGGAAGATCATGACCTTGGTCTTGCCAAGGTTTACTGTCAAGCCTTTCTGTGTACAAAACTCATCGAGGGCATCCAAGTGGCGCTGTAATCCATCGGGTGACTCTGAAATCAAGACAATGTCATCGGCATATAATAAAATGTGGACAGGTGTACCTGCGAGGTCTGCACCCTCCCCTCCAGCTCGGAGAATGTAGTCCTCAATCTCATCGATGTAGAGACCAAATATATATATATATATATATATATATATATATATATATATATATATATATATATATATATATATATATATATATAGAGAGAGAGAGAGAGAGAGAGAGAGAGAGAGAGAGAGAGAGAGAGAGAGAGAGAGAGAGAGAGAGAGAGAGAGAGAGAGAGAGAGAGAGAGAGAGAGAGAGAGAGAGAGAGAGAGAGAGAGAGAGAGAGAGAGAGAGAGAGAGAGAGAGAGAGAGAGAGAGAGAGAGAGAGAGAGAGAGAGAGAGAGAGAGAGAGAGAGAGAGAGAGAGAGAGAAAGACTTTTTAATGTCTATTAGAGGCCAAAATCGGCCTATGAGACAAAACATATACATCAGTATGATCCAATCCACTGTGATCCAAAACGAAAATAAAGTGTGAGTACTGCAAACGGGTATAAAAGGAGGGATAGTAGCTGGTATCAAGGGTGTGGGGTGCTATGGGTATGCACTCTATATGCTCAATGGGTGAGATACAAATATGATATGCATAGGGAGGGGAGGCTCGATGGTATCACAACCCCCTAAATGCCTGGAGTGGGTGTAGGATATAATGCATCGGTGGGTAAGGCATCATGGCGATCCTCAAAATGCTCTGGGCGTCCAAATCGATAGGGGTGCGCTGCTGACGTCTCTGTATCTCCATGTCATGGCGTGCGTGAATCGCCTGAATCTCTCTCTGATGTGGACGAGCTCTCCGGACAAGGGGTCTCGGTCGTCGACGCTGTCGTCTAAGCTCCTCTACTCTGTGTAATGTGACACCCCGCATCGAGCTGGGCCCTCGAGTGTATGTGGGTCTGAAAAAATCTGTAATATAAGTCTGAGGGGGGGGGGTCAGGTGTATCTCCATTTGCTGCTCGAGGAGTGATGCGCGACGGTGCTGGAGCTCTACTAGGAAACGACCTTGAGGGCGTTGGTCCTCTGTCCCCAATAAAGCCCTGATCTCTCTAGGCCCCCTGAAGAGCTGTGGGTAGCGGTCTCTGATGTCCTCATATGCCTGGCATCTACATGTGTAGTGCTCCTCGTCCTCCACCTCCTCTCTACATATCCTGCATAATCGCTCATCCCTGGGGGTATGTGTGGCTCGCCCAATCTCAATCTCGAGCTGGTGTGATGATACTCTGAGCTGCCCAATGGCCACTCTCTCAGCTGGTGCCATATATGTATCCATGTATCGTGGTCTCTGAATGAAACCATCCGAAGTCACAGTCAGGAAGTGCTCTCTGTAGTGTTGCCTCTTTGTGGGAAGAGGCTCCCGTGGTGCTATCCATGTCTCCCTACGTGTATCTGTAGTAGGTCCTGACGGATGATCCTATTCCTCTCCGAACGAGAGAGGGTAATGTGGGGGGAAGAGAGGTCATACTGAAAAGGGGGGAGATCCGTAATGCTCATGCCATGGTCTGCTAACCATCGGTAAGTCTGTGAATACCATACTCTCTCATGCCCTGTCTCTGCCAAATGTCTAGAGCTCTCAAATGCAAGCCTGGTGAGTCGGCTAGTGGGGAGCTCTCTGACTCTCAGAATAAAGGTCACCAACTGGAAGAGGGCCTCCACTAGCATCGGTGGTGTGCCAAGCTCAGCTCGTATAATGTCATGTGGAACGGAGGGCTTGCTGCGCAGCAAGCGTGATATCATGGTGATCTGGGGCCTCTCAATCTGCGTCCACATCGCCTCTGTGATCCCTGGTGCCCATACTGCTGCTGCGTACATCAATGCGGGTGTCACTAGAGTGTCAAAGAGCCACCCCTTAGTCCGGGGCTCCTGAAAATGTGTCTGAAAGCAGCGTCTCTCCAATCCTGGAAGTGCCGCATAACCTCGCGTCAATCTATCTCTCGCAGCCTGTGCCATGGAGAATACCCTTGTGCTGCCCGAGAAGGTGATACCTAGGTAGACGTAGGAGTCCACTACCTCAATCTGTCCTCCAGCCTCTGTGAAAGAGGCGTGATGGCGTACTGTCCTGGAGGTATGGAAGATCATGACCTTGGTCTTGCCAAGGTTCACTGTGAGTCCTCTCTCCATGCAAAAGGTATCGAGCGCCTGTAAATGTGACTGGAACCCCTCCTGTGACTCTGAGAGCAGGACAATGTCATCAGCATATAATAGGATATGTACTGGTGTACCTCCGAGGTCTCCTCCTCGCCCTCCTGCTCGCTGTATATACTCCGTGATCTCGTCGATGTAGAGACCGAAGAGAGTGGGTGAGAGAGGGCAACCTTGTTTCACACCAATGGTGCTAACAAGGCTGTCTGATAGACCGCCGGGGCAGCGTACCCTGCCTGTGACTCGTGCATACAAAGCGTGGATGGCCCATAGCATGTCTGATGGAAGCTGTAACTCCTGGAGCCTCCGTAGTAGTCTCTCTCGAGGGACATGTCGAAGGCTTTGCGGAAATCCACAAAGCAACAGTATAGTCTCTGCTTCCTCGCCTTCGCGCTCTCAATCAAGCAACGAAGCATGAAGATGTGGTCGATGGTGGAGAAAGTGCGGCGGAAGCCTGCCTGGCCAGGTGCTCTGATCCCCGCTGCCTCAGTGTGTGTACTGAGCTCTGCCTCTAGTACTGCCCCATAGATCTTGGCAAGGATATGGCCTATCATAATAGTCCTGTAGTTCCCTGGGTCCATCGTATCGCCGGACTTATGGATAGGCGTAATGGTATGCATAGTCCATGAGTCGGGTAATCCCTCAACCAAAGCACGGTTGAAGAGATGGGCGATCAAGTGGGAAACTACATCTGCTGCGTATATAAAGTGCTCTCCCTGTAGCCCCGTGTGGTCTGCTGAACGGCCATGTTGTAGCCTATGGATGGCCTGTCGTACCATGCCTGCTGTGAAGAGGGTGGATATCACCGGACGCGGTGTGGAAGGAATCGGTAATGGTTGCTGTCCTGGGACGTCATATAACCTCTGGGCGTAGGTGTGCGAAGTCGAAGGATCTGCTATGGGTGTAGGTGGACGTGGCTCACGTAGTGCCCTCCACGCGGTGGCACAATCCCTACTCATGAGAAGGTCGATCAACTCTTCCTCCTGTCGCTCCTCGAAAGCTCGCCGCTTCCGGCGTGTGAGGGCTCGCATCTGTCGTCGTGCCTCCCTCTCTGTGATGGATCCCAAGATACTCTGTGCTCTGAGATGTCGGTATAGTCGCCTACACTCCTCATCGTACCATCTAGTCTATTCTGGGGTGTATGCCCCAGTCGTGTTGGATGTGCAGTGCTGTGGGTGGTGTATGGGAAGCTGAGAGTAGCGGATGTATGGAGGATCGAGGAGAAGTGGGCGGTGAGGGTGTCCAAGGAGGCAGAGGGATGAAGGGGGGGAGAGAGAGAGAGAGAGAGAGAGAGAGAGAGAGAGAGAGAGAGAGAGAGAGAGAGAGAGAGAGAGAGAGAGAGAGAGAGAGAGAGAGAGAGAGAGAGAGAGAGAGAGAGAGAGAGGAGAGAGAGAGAGAGAGAGAGAGAGAGAGAGAGAGAGAGAGAGAGAGAGAGAGAGAGAGAGAGAGAGAGAGAGAGAGAGAGAGAGAGAGAGAGAGAGAGAGAGAGAGAGAGAGGGAAGAGGAGCAGGAGGAGGAGCAGCAGCAGGAGGAGGAGAAGGGGAGGAGGAGGAGGAGGAGGAGGAGGAGGAGGAGAAGGAGAAGGGTTTTTAATGTCTATTAGAAGGCCGAGCTTGACATGTGAGACAAAATCGATGTACGAGATAGAGATAGAGATAGAGATAGAGATAGAGATAGAGATAGAGATAGAGATAGAGATAGAGATAGAGATAGAGATAGGAGGGGGAGGGAGAGGAGAAGGAGGAGGAGGAGGAGGAGGAGGAGAGGGAAGAGGAGCAGGAGGAGGAGCAGCAGCAGGAGGAGGAGAAGAGGAGGAGGAGGAGAAGGAGGAGGAGGAGGAGAAGGAGAAGGGTTTTTAATGTCTATTAGAAGGCCGAGCTTGACATGTGAGACAAAATCGATGTACATAGGTTATGTCTCCGATCGATCGGAAAGACAAAGTGTGCTGAAAATAAAAATAAAAACTGATGCTGATACAAGGAAAATCTGAGTGTCCATAACGTACATGTGTGGAGAAATGATGAGAGGGGGAGGGGGATAAATGGAATGCTATCCCTATGGTATTCTGCATTCAAGAGGGTAATACAAATATGAGAATGCATCTAAGTGACTGATCATCTCCACCTAGTGCCCATGTGTGGGTGTAGTATGTGGTGCATAGGTGGAGGTGGCACTAGGGCTGCCAGGATGACTACAGCGGGATCGGTGTTGAGCTGAGGAGATGTGCTCAGGTGATGCAGCAGCTGTGGTAATACCCCCCTTGGCTGAGTAGAAGGGCTGGAGGTGCAAGGAGCAGCCCACGCAGCAGATAGACAAAGATGGAGAGAGAGAGATTCGAATTTGGAGAGAGGCAGCTTGTTTGGGGGCTTCACTAAAGAAAGAAGTGAGCCCTAAGTTTATTTGAGTTCACTTTTATAGGACCTAGCCAAGTTCACATTGAACTTGGCCAAAAGAATAAATAATCAGTACATTAAACCTTATAAAAGGCCTATACAAATGTGTACAAATAAGGGGGTCATTTAGGACCTTTACCCCAACAACCTCCCACTTAAAGGCATAAATGACGCCTTTAAGCTACGTGACTCCCACCATCTGTATACATAGCTCATGTTGTGCTTTAGACAAGCACTTAGTGAGAACATCTGCAGGATTCTGTGATGTATGAACCTTAACAAGTGTGATAAGGCCATCCTCAAGCACTTCTCGAATGAAGTGATATCGCACATCAATATGCTTAGTGCGTGCATGAAACATGGCATTCTTTGCCAAACATATGGCACTCTGGCTATCACAGCCAAGCATAGGTGCCTTGTTTGACAAGCCAAACTCACTGCATAATCGTGCGAGCCATATGGCTTCCTTGGAAGCCTCAGTGGCTGAAATGTATTCAGCCTCTGTAGTGGACAAAGCAACAATCTTTTGCAGCCTTGAGCACCATGAAACAACACCTCCTGCAAGAGTGAATATGTATTCACTTGTGGATTTACGTGTATCCACATCACCAGCCATGTCAGAGTCACAAAAGCCTTTCAGCTCCAATGGGTCTTTGCCATAGCAAATGCATTTATTTTTGGTCCCCTTTAAGTACCTCAAAATGGACTTTATTGCTTTCCAATGAGCTTTGCCTGGATTGGCCATAAACCGGCTCACAACTCCCACTGAATGGGCAATGTCCTGCCTAGTTGCAACCATAGCATACATAAGTGAGCCACAAGCTGAAGCATAAGGCACATTTTGCATGTCATTGATTGCTTCTTGTGTTTTGGGACAATCTTCCTTGGAAACTTTAACATATGGCTGCAATGGCACTCCAAGAGGCTTTGCATCAGCCATGTTAAATCTGTCCAGCACCTTTTCAATGTATTTTTCCTGCGACAAATACAATATGTGCTGGTCCCTTTGTCTTCTAATCCTCACTCCAAGGACATGCTCTGTTGCCCCAAGGTCTTTCATTGAGAAAGCAGATTTCAGCTGCTGTTTAAGAGCATCAATGGTGTCTCTTTTCTTACCAGCAATCAGCATATCGTCAACATATAAGACAAGAATAATAGGGCTGCCATCTACATCAGTTTTCGTATACAAACAGTGATCAGCATGGCTTCTTTTATACCCTTGTTTGAGCATGAAAGCATCAAACTTCTTGTACCATTGTCTAGAAGCTTGTTTCAGCCCATACAAGCTTCTATTGAGCTTACATACCAAATGTTCCTTTCCAGGAATAACAAACCCCTCTGGCTGTTTCATGTAAAGCTCTTCATCAACATCACCATGCAAGAAAGCTGTATGTACATCCATTTGGTCTAATTCCAAATCAAGAGCAGCTACTATTGCAAATAACACTCGCAAAGTGGTCATCTTCACCACAGGAGAGAATACTTCTTGGAAATCTATGCCTTTGGTCTGGGCATATCCCTTTGCAACCAGCCTTGCTTTGTACTTGGGTTTTCCATCAACTGTTTTGATTTTATACACCCATTTGTTAGGAATGGCTTTCCTTTCTTTGGGTAATTCAACCAAATCCCAAGTATCATTAGCATGCAAAGCTTTAATCTCTTCCTGCATAGCAAGCTCCCACTTGCTGCTGTGTTCACATGCCTTTGCCTCTTTGTATGTGAGAGGCTCACCTTCATCTGTCAACAAAATGTAATGCAATGAAGGATCAAATCTACTCACATTCCTTCTAAGACGAGTAGATCTTCTCACCCAATGATCCACATTGTCAGGCAATGGGTCTACATCAGGTGGTATGATCAAATCATTATTATTATGCTGCTGTCCATTGTTTCCAGCACCATTTTCAGCATTATTATTCGGCTGCATATGCCCTTCAGGAGCCTCATTTTGCTGTCCAACATCTTCTGGCTCAAAAACCACTGGATCGTCAACATTTTCAGTCCTTTGTGGTGCATCCTGAGGGTCAAAATTGGACCTAACAGGTGGCTGGTCATGCTGAAATCTTATCCTTTTATGGTTATCTTTTGAGGCACAATTGTTTTGAAGCAGCCTTGCCTCATTAAAAACAACATCCCGGCTGCGTACGACCTTCTTGAGCTGAGGTATCCAAATTTGATAGCCCATTTCACCTTCTTCACCATATCCCATGAAGAGGCCTTTAATGGACTTAGCATCAAGCTTGTTTCTCAGCTCAGGCCTTATATGCACAAACGCCTCGCAGCCAAAGACACGTAAGTGATCATATGAAGCAGGTTTGCCAGACCAAACCTCTTCAGGGATGTCACCTTTTAAAGACATGTGAGGGGATCTATTGCACACATGTACTGCAGTTTTGAGTGCCTCTCCCCAAAATCCATGAGGGAGATTAGCTGTGGACAGCATGCATCTCACCCTCTCACAAAGTGTCCTATTGTAACGTTCAGCCACACCATTAGAAGAGGGGCTGTATGGAACAGTAAGCTCCCTCTTAATGCCCAAATTTTCACAAAATTTCTGAAATTCAGCACTTGTATACTCACCACCATTGTCCGTACGCAAGCATTTCAGCTTTCTACCTGTTTGGGTGGTCACAAATGCATGAAAACGCTTAAACGCAGCAAATGCTTCATCCTTTGATTTAAGCAATTGAACCCAATTTTTTCTAGAAAAATCATCAACAAAGGAGATGAAATATAAAGCACCCCCCATAGATTTGGTGGGCATGCTACATACATCAGAATGAACAAGATCAAGTACACAAGACTTACGAGAGACACCAGAATAAAAGGAACGTTTTACTTGCTTTCCATGTTGACATTCATTACAAAAGTCAAGCTTTGTGCCTTTAGCATCAAGCTTCTTTAAGTTACAAAGCCTAGTGAGACCCTTTTGGCTCATATGCCAAAGTCTCTTATGCCACAATTCCATATGGGAGTGAACTTCAGCCAAAGCAATGAACTTGCCTGATAAGGCCTTTCCATGCAAGCAATAGAGAGTTCCCTTCTTTGTGCCTTTCACAATCAGCCTTGAACCTTTAGTCATTTTCCATGATCCTTTCTCAAAAAGAATGCTATAACCATGCAAATCCATTTGACCCACAGAAAGCAAGCTCTTCTTGATCCCTGGTACATAACACACATTATGCAAGACCAGCTCATTAGTGCCATTTGTAGCGAAATGCACTGTGCCAATACCCTCAATGGAACATGCATGATTGTTTCCAAGGTATACATGGCCATGGCTGCCTGCAATAAAAGTAGAAAAACACTCCTTGATAGGAGTCACATGGAATGAAGCACCAGAATCTACTATCCAAGTCTGGGCTAATGCATCATTGACGGTCAGCAAAGCATCTATGACATCACTCTTAGTGATTGACATGTCCTGTGCATGAACATTTAGAGAAGGATCAAATGCATGAGTGTCATGAGCTGAGAAAGTAGCGCATAAAATGTCCTCTGCATCTGACAACTCCTCTATGACTACACTAGAAGCCACATTGGCCTTCTCCTTGTCCTTTTGGCTGTCCTGTGCATCAGTCTTGTCTTCTTTCCTGTCTTTCTTCTTATCTCCAGAATTCTTCTTCCTATCAAGCTCTGCTTTGTAATAGCGGCAATCGGGTTTCTTGTGACCTTTCTTGCCACACTGATAGCATGTCACATCATTGCTTTTGCCTTTGCTGCTATTCCCCCTTTCCCTGCTTTTACTCTTATTCTTCTGTGCATAATTACTCTTCTTATCTGTCCTTCCTCTAACCATGTTGGCTGAGCTGCCTCCTTCTCCACCTGATTTTCTCCTGATCTCTTCATTAAGAATAGAACCCCTAATACCATCAAAAGACAAGTTGGGGTTATTGGACAATGAGACTACCAATGTCTCCCAAGAGTCAGACAATGTCATAAGCAAGAAAATGGCTTTAAGCTTATCATCGAAAGGAGGCATTCCTGAGTCCTGCAACTGTGACAAAGTACCTGTAAACGATGACAAGTGTTCAACTGCACTCTTGGACTCATCAAGCTGCATGCCAACAAGCTTCCGCATCAGGTGTACTTGGTTAACAGGCGTAGTATTTTCATACGTCGCCTTGAGTTTTGCCCATAACTCAAAAGCAGTGGTCAAACCTTTGAGATCTACTAGAATCTCATCGGATACAGCCATCTTAATGTATATAATGGTCTTCTTGTTCAAAGTAAACCATGCATCTTCCGACATGTCCTCTGGTTTCTCTGCCTCCAATACCCTGTCACAATCTTTCAAGAAGAGGATTCCCTGAATTCTCTCCTTCCATAAGTCAAAACCTGTTCCCTCAAACCGTCGAATCTCAAATAGATTCTTCACATCTGAGGAGGATGACGCCATAGTTGCACAATGAAAAAACCTGCTGGAATTTTGGGCAAATGCACCAAAATCAAAGTGAAGCCTCCAAAAATGATGCACTACAACTCCAAACGGTCACAGGAGCAATTTGGGACAAAAATGGGGTGATTCTGGGCACAAAACTGATCTCTGAATTTTCTGCGCAGAGAATTTCAGAAACCCAATTTATGCTCAAAAACAACTAATTTTGTTGTTTTTAACCTCAAAGAATGTACATAAGGCTAATACTCAGCCTTTAGATGTATGTAGGAGCAAAAGCCCCAATTTTTGCCACTGTTTTACAAGAAATTATGGCAAAATACTCCACAACTTCTCATACATAGGTCAATTTTGCTGAAACTATAGAAATTATAGCAAAATGTATCTCCCACTATGTGTGCTCAGCCAGTTGAGAGTGAGAAGACCTGCAAAAACTCAGAAATTTGCTGGAAAATCTGATATTTTGCTGAAAAACACCTGTTCTTGCCGGAAACTTTGAGATTTTGCTGAAAAACACCTGTTCTTCGCGATAAAATCAGAGAAAAATCACTTTCTTCACGACAAAAAGCTGGAACATCATTGAAAATGATGGTACAACAGATTTTGGACCCTTTCTTCGCGATGAAACTTGATGATTTTGCCAAATGGTGAGTGTATGCTGCTGTAGAGAACCTGCGCAGCAGATTTGAGGCCCAATATAGGCTCTGATACCAGTTGTTGAGCTGAGGAGATGTGCTCAGGTGATGCAGCAGCTGTGGTAATACCCCCCTTGGCTGAGTAGAAGGGCTGGAGGTGCAAGGAGCAGCCCACGCAGCAGATAGACAGAGATGGAGAGAGAGAAATTCGAATTTGGAGAGAGGCAGCTTGTTTGGGGGCTTCACTAAAGAAAGAAGTGAGCCCTAAGTTTATTTGAGTTCACTTTTATAGGACCTAGCCAAGTTCACATTGAACTTGGCCAAAAGAATAAATAATGAGTACATTAAGCCTTATAAAAGGCCTATACAAATGTGTACAAATAAGGGGGTCATTTAGGACCTTTACCCCAACAATTGGCCATCATCTGGGCAATCTCTCCTCAGTAATTGGATGGTAACGAGCTTGGATATTCGCAATCTGATGTCGATGAAATCTGTGTCCGATAGCCTATGATGTGGGGTCGTCTCCTAGCATGAGAGTTCTTAGCCCGCTGATGAGTCACGAGTGCACAATCTCTATTGTAGACTCCTATTGGAAACCGTGCACCCGGGGCAGGCTCCTATCGGGGCTCTCATGTGTCTTTGTCAGCAGAATAATATCTCTCTCTCTCTCTCTGCCCACCTCCTCAAGCCTCTCTGGATGGGTCCATAGATCACCATTGCAATTCCACACTGCTAGATGTATCTCTTTGGATGGGTCCATAAATCACATTGCAATTCCACACTGCAGGATGAATATGTGAGAGAGAGAGAGAGAGAGAGAGAGAGAGAGAGAGAGAGAGAGAGAGAGAGAGAGAGAGAGAGAGAGAGAGAGAGAGAGAGAGAGAGAGAGGGAGGGAGGGAGGGAGGGAGGGAGGGAGGGAGGGAGGGAGGGAGGGAGGGAGGGAGGGAGGGAGGGAGGGAGGGAGGGAGGGAGGGAGGGAGGGAGGGAGGGAGGGAGGGAGGGAGGGAGGGAGGGAGGGAGGGGGGGGGGGGGGGGGGGGGGGGGGGGGGGAGAGGGAGGGAGGGAGGGAGGGAGGGAGGGAGGGAGGGAGGGAGGGAGGGAGGGAAAAAAAGGGGAGGGAGGGAGGGAAAAAAGGGGGGGGAAGGGAGGGAAAAAAGGGGGGGAAAGGGAGGGCGGGTGGGTTTGGGGTGGGGGAAGGGAGGGAGGGAGGGAGGGGGGAAAGGGGGGGGGGGAGCGGGGGGGGGGGGGGGGAGCGGGGGAGGGGGGGGAGGGGGGGAAGGGGGAGGGGTGAAGGGGGGGGGGGGGGGTTTTAGGGTTTAGGGTTTAGGGGGAGGGGGAGGGGAGGGAGGGAGGGAGGGAGGGAGGGGGGAAAGGGGGGGGGAGCGGGGGGGGGGAGGGAGGGGGGAGGGGGAGGGGAGGGAGGGAGGGAGGGAGGGAAAAAAGGGGGGGGAGGGAGGGAGGGAGGGAGGGAGGGAGGGAGGGAGGGAGGGAAAGGGGGGGGGGGAGGGAGGGGGGGAAGGGGGAGGGAGGGGGGGGAGGAGGGGAAGGGGGAGGGGAGGGAGGGAGGGGTGAAAGGGGGGGGGGGGGGGGAGGGAGGGAAAAAAGGGGGGGGGAGGGAGGGCGGGTGGGTTTGGGGTGGGGGAAGGGAGGGAAGGAGGGAGGGAGGGAGGGAGGGGGGGGGGGAGGGAGGGAGGGAAAAAAAGGGGGGGAGGGAGGGCGGGTGTGGGGGGGAGGGAGGGAGGGAGGGAGGGGGGAGGGGGAGGGAGGAGGGGGGGGAGGGAGGGAGGGAGGGAGGGAAAAAGGGGGGGGGGGAGAGGGAGGGAGGGAGGGGGGGAGAGAGAGAGTGGGAGCGAGGGAGGGAGGGAGTTGCTAAAGGCCAAATTGGCCTATGGGACAAAACCATATACATTGGAGATAAGTAAAAACATCTAAAATGAAGTGAAATGTAAGCTTGTGCAGAATGTGACATGGTTCTGGCACCGTAGAAAATGACCACGTAGTGCAAGAGAGAGCTACAATGATACTGTGGGGGGCCGCAATGGAAGCTACAGGAAAGAATGAACCTAGGAACGTAGTATAGGGGGAGTGGATGGAGGATGTGGTACATGGGTGTGAGATGAAGTATCCTCTGGAAAATGATATGCCAGGTGTGAATGGTCGTCTCCTCTCCATCGCCTGCTCAAGAAGTGATCTGATCCTCAAGGTCTCCTCTAATTCTGGATGTCTCAAATTGCTCAAAAGTGAGCCCTGGAGTACTAGGTGGGATGGTAGATTGTGGCTCAACCTGTTGGAAGAAATGAGTTATCTGCTGTTGTATACCTCCACTCTTTCACCCTCTAGACTGTATCAATGTCTCATGTCTGTGATATGCAGCAATGACGAAGCGACTGAATCGACATTCATCCTTACTCATCATGCACTGCTGCAGATTATGTGAATAATTGTGTCAACTATGTCTTTATCAAGCGGTTGTGTTCTTTTCTTTCTCACTTCATAAAAAATAGTGACTCAAGAGATAATATTCAATATATTCAGCCCAAGAAAATGTTTTTGAGGTTTTCATAAACGATCATGATCACTATTTACGTATGCCTTAATGTGATACTCATTTCATTGAATTTTTATATTGCTTGTGGTCTTTTCTTGGAGGTATTATGCTCCTTTTATCTGGATGTTAGTCTACATCAGTCTATGCTTGGTCTAAGTGTATATATTGGCAATGAAGTGAATCTGTTGTTACTATTGATTTGTGTATGCAGTATACCCTGGAGGAAGTCGCATTAAAATCTGAACGCTTGCGTAAGCTCCCCAAAAAGGTAACTAATACTAATTATTTATTACAAATTTATTTTCATGCATTAATTTCTTTTTCCATTCAGGCTCAAAGGGAACTTGCTTTGTTGGTCTCAAGATTTTTTTTCTTCTATGAATCAGGTAATCTCATGGTGTTTTAACTGCAGTTTTTTATTAAAGGAATTCTGTTTTGAAGATCATGTTTGTATGTGCACATGGGTCACAGGTGCATCTGGAAGCTATTCACAAAACATGTTCTGTATGAGATGCATCATGCATCCATAGATGCACATATAATATTTTGCACTTTTTGGCTGCCCGGTAGCAGGTGCTGATATTCTAGTTCTAATGGTTGTTGTTGAGAGATTTATGGATGCTGCACCAGTAAGTGGTGGGTGTTAGTGATCATGGCTTATTCCTCAAGCTTCATGTGAACTTGAAGATGCAGTCTCATAACATTCCCCTATTGTGCAGTTCAGTTGTTAGATACTAATATAATAATGTATCAGTCAACTCTGTTTGAGTCGCATAACATATCCCTCGTGAAACAGGTCATAGATTAATTGTTTTTTTGAAATTTCTGACTCAGGGTAGTTGAAAATTGTTCAAATGCCCTCACCTGGATGCATGCCTGAAAAATCTGAAAGTCTAAAATAATTTGTGTGGTGATCCAATGATTTTGGAGCGGAGAAGTGTTCCTGTTTTCATGTTCCTTCTAAATTCTGTAGCCACATTCAGGTCTTGAGGTTTAAGTTCTCTGCCCATTTTGTAGATGAGCTTATTCTTTCCATTACACTATTTCGATTTTAAATTTGCTGCCCCCTCTCATTTCTGAAGTCCCATCTCTTCATCTCGTTCGTATCTTGTAAATAGTCTATTTCAATCAAACATTCTGTATCACCTGTGCAGAGATGCAGCATCTTTATATACAGTCCTGGGGCAGCCACCTTTTTCTGATCCACGAGAGAAATGCCTATGTAAATGTGCTTTCTTTAATATACTAGTGATAACAAAGGCCATTGATAGGATGAGCACTAGGGGTGCATATGCTCATAATAGCCTAGTGGTAGACTGTAGTGTATCTTAAACATTCTTGAAAATCTTATAATTGTAATATTGAATGGTGCTACGTGTGAGCATAGTAGATATGATTGATAGTCATGCACATAGGTTCATATACTCCAGGCAAAAATAATTGATTTGTGAGTGAATAAGATTAATCCAATAGGGAGGTGACTCTGCTTTTTAAGTAGCGCAGGCTATAAAGAACTATTATTATACCTGTGTGTGTATAAAACTCTCCCTTATCTCTTTTTCCCTTCCTGTGGGTGTAGGGTTTGATAATAGTAAGGTTGAAACTTCTCTCTTTCTTGCTTGAGGATCACCAGCATTTGTCGGTGATATTTTGTGTGTGTGTGTGTGTGTGTGTGTGTGTGTGTGAGAGAGAGAGAGAGAGAGAGAGAGAGAGAGAGAGAGAGAGAGAGAGAGAGAGAGAGAGAGAGAGAGAGAGAGAGAGAGAGAGAGAGAGAGAGAGAGAGAGAGAGAGAGAGAGAGAGAGAGAGAGAGAGAGAGAGAGAAAGAAAGAAAGAAAGAAAGTCATATTAACGTCTTCTGGAGGCCAAACTTGGCCTATGAGACAAAAACCATGTACAAGTGTAGTAACCCTGTGTAGAGGATGAAATGAAATAAAAGGTATATCGCGACACAAAGATATATATAAAGCTGGAAAAGGATGGGGGAGATGTGGCTCTGACTCCGCAGATAGTGGCCACCTAATACATGGGGGACATGTGAGTAAAAGTGTGAGTAAAACACCCTAGAGAGAGAGAGAGAGAGAGAGAGAGAGAGAGAGAGAGAGAGAGAGAGAGAGAGAGAGAGAGAGAGAGAGAGAGAGAGAGAGAGAGAGAGAGAGAGGAGAGAGAGAGAGAGAGAGAGAGAGAGAGAGAGAGAGAGAGAGAGAGAGAGAGAGAGAGAGAGAGAGAGAGAGAGAGAGAGAGAGAGAGAGAGAGAGAGAGAGAGAGAGAGAGAGAGAGAGAGACTCTTTTAACGAGGCCAAAATTGGCCTATGAGACAAAACACATACAGAAGTATGATCCAATCCACTGTGATCCCAAAAGGAAAATAAAGTGTGAGTACAAAACAGAGTATAAAAGGAGTGGATAATAGCTGGCATCAAGGGTGTGGGGTGCTATGGGTATGCACTCTGTATGCTCAAGAGGTGAGATACAAATATGATATGCATAGGGAGGGGAGGCTCGGTGGTGTCATAACCCTCTAAATGTCTGGAGTGGGTGTAGGATATAATGCATGATGCATCGGTGGGTAAGGCATCGTGGCGATCCTCAAAATGCTCCGCATGTCGAGATGGGTAGGGGTGCGCTATTGACGTCTTCGTATCTCCATGTCATGGCGTGCGTGAATCGCCTGAATCTCTCTCTGATGGGGATGGGCTCTCCGGAGTGGGGCTCTTGGTCGTCGGCACTGTCGTCTAAGCTCCTCTGCTATGTGTAATGTGACACCCCGTGTCGAGCTGGGTCCTCGGGCGGATGTGGATCTGAAAACATCTGTAATATGAGTCTAGGGGGCCAGGTGTATCTCCATCTGCTGAAGAAGTGAGGCATGGCGGCGCGGGAGCTCTACTAGGAATCAACTTAAAGGGCGCTGGTCCTTCGTCTCCAATAAAGCAGTGATCTCTCTGGGCCTCCTGAAGAGATGTGGGTAGCAGTCTCTGATATCCTCATATGCCTTGCATCTACATGTGCAGTGCTCCTAGTCCGCCACCTCCTCTCGGCATATCGAGCGTAATCTCTCGTCCCTTGGGGTATGTGTCGCTCGCGCAACCTCAATCTCTGAATGTATCCATGTATGTATCCATGTATCGTGGCCTCTGAATGAAACCATCTGCTGTCACTGTCACGAAGTGCTCTCTGTAGTGTTGCCTCTTTGTGGGAAGAGGCTCCCGTGGTGCTATCTATGTCTCCCTGACGTGTATCTATAGTAGGTCTTGACGGATGATGCTGTTCCTCTCCGAACGAGAGAGGGTAATGTAGGGGGAAGAGAGGTCATATTGAAAAGGGGGGTGATCGGTAATGCTCATGCCATGGTCCATCGGTAGGTCTGTGCATACCATACTCTCTCATGCCCTCTCTGCCGAATGTCTAGAGCTCTCAAATGCAAGCTTGGTGAGTAGATTGGTGGGGAGCTCTCTGACTCTCAGAATAAAGGTCACTAGCTGAAAGAGGGCCTCCACTAGCATTGGTGTGTGCCAAGCTCAGCTCGTATAATGTCATGTGGAATGGAGGGCTTGCTGCGGAGCAAGCGTAAGATCATGGTGACATGGGGCCTCTCAATCCACATCCACATCGCCGCAGTGATTCCTGGTGCCCATACTGCCGTTGTGTACATCAGTGCGGGTGTCACTAGAGCATCAAAGAGCCACCCCTTAGTCTGGGGCTTCTGAAAATGTGCCTGCAATTAGCGTCTCTCCAATCTAGCAAGCGTTGCATAGGCTCGTGTCGATCTCTCTCTCTCGCAGCCTGTGCCATGGAGAATACCCCTCTGCTGACTGAGAAGGTGACACCTAAGTAGACGTAGGAGTCCACTACCTCTATCTGTTGTCGAGCTGCGGTGAAAGAGGCGTGATGGCGTACTGTCCTGGAGGTGTGGAAGATCATGACCTTGGTCTTGCCAAGGTTCACTCTGAGTCCTCTCTCCATGAAGAAAGCGCCTATAAATGTGATTGAAGCCCCTCCCGTGACTCTGAAAGCAAGACAATGTCATCTGCATATAATAGGATGTGTACTGGTGTACCTCCGAGGTCTCCTCCTAGCCCTCCTGCTCCCTCTATATACTCCGTGATCTTGTCGATGTAGAGACCGAAGAGAGTGGGTGAGAAAGGGAAACCTTGTTTCACACCAATGGTGCTAACAAGGCTGTCTGATAGGCCGCTGGGCAGAGCACCCTCTGCCTGTGACTCGTGATACAAAGCATGGATGGCCCATAGCATGTCTGATGGTAGCTGTAACTCCTGGAGTCTCTGTAGTAGTCTCTCTCGAGGGACCATGTCTAAGGCTTTGCGGAAATCCACAAAGTAATAGTAGAGTCTCCGCTTCCTCTCTTCGCGCTCTCAATCAAGCAACGAAGTACGAAGATGTGGTCGATGGTGGAGAAACTGCGGCGGAAGCCTGTTGGGTTGGGTGCTCTGATCCCGGCTGTCTCAGCGTGTGTACTGAGCTCTGCCTCTAGTACTGCCCCATAGATCTTGACTAGGATGTGGCCTATCATAATAGTCTTGTAGTTCCTCGGGCCCATCATATTGTCGGACTTATGGATAGGCGCAATGGTATGCATAGTCTACGAGTCAGGTAACCCCTCAACCAAAGCACGATTGAAGAGGTGGACGATCAGCTCGAGGCATATCCACATGAAACGTGCCTTTGGGTCTCTGGCTACCACCTGTACCCTGTGTTGTAGCGACTATCTATAGAGCACCGCTACTCCTCCCGATCCTCGTATGGTGTGCTGTCGCATCTGTTTGCGGTGAGCTGACTCCTACCTATAGCCCTCAATCCTCGGTAGGCTCCTCCCTGGGCCCTCATGTGTCTCTGTCAAGAAGATCATGTCTTTGCCCTCCATCACCTCCTCGAGGTGCCCTGGATGTGTCTACAAAGATCCATTGGAGTTCGAGACTGCAATGCGCACCTCTTGCTGTGCTGTCTCATAGGTCGCGAATCCTTAGTCAATGGGTCGTCGATCAATGATGACACGACCGTCTCTGTATAGGGCACGATGTCCCTCCCGTCGGGCTTGGAGGACACGCGGCATGCATGCATGTCTGTTCTCTACCTGCATCTCTGTGAGGTCGTCATCCAAATAGATCGTGGTGTGTATTACGTAGTACTGCTTGTCATCTTAGGAAGTCTCTCCTCCTTGCCTCATCCGAGAATTGAAGGATAAGTTCTATTGCTCCGTGTGGTGTCCCATCTGGCTCTCCAGGCTCTGGTAAAAGGGAGAGGTTCATCTGCGCGGTATCCAAGTAGTGTGCATAAGTGACGCCCGTCTTGCTCCGGTGATCCATTTCTCTCTGTGAGCCTGGAGACGCAGACATTGAGCCCGCCAGCCTGTCGCATCTGCTTCTCCTCAATGGTGGTGTGTACTATGTGGATTTCCTCATGGTGGTTCTTCTTCTTTGCCTCCTGTCGAAGGTTTTTTGTGACAACCTCGACCCACCCATCTTTTTTAGTCTTAAGCTCGCTCTGAACCACCTCTATGCACTCCGTCTTGATAGTCACACGGATGTTCTCTAGCTGTGGGGCGATCTCCCCCCCCTCACGTATGCTATCCAGTTTCGTCCTCATATCAGTAAGCCCAATATGCAACTCCTCCTGATCCCGTGAGTGCTGCTTGCGAATAGCAAGAAGCTCTTCCCGGAGGGACTCGTTTGCCTTCTCCAAGGCCGCTACCTTGGCTTCGAGGGCGACGATTCTAAGAGTAACCCCGTTCAGGCCACTATTTTCTTCTTTCTTATGTTTCCCTATCAACTCTTGGAGGGTATGCTCTAAAGTGGCCAGTTGTTCCTCCAACTTGGGAGCCATGGAGGGGGAGGGAGTGGAGAAAAGAAATAAAGAAAGAAAGTGTTTTTACGTCTATTAGGAGGCCGAATTCGGCCTATGAGACAAATCAATGTACATGGGTGTATCTTCTGTCAATCGGAAAAGATAAAAGTACTGAAAAAAAGATGGCAAGGCTGATATAGATCTCTGTAGTATGCATGTAGAGATACCCATGAAAGTCGGAGGGGGGGACGGTGAATGGAGTGCTATATCTATAGCCTATATGCAAAAGGGTAGTACAAGCATGATAATGCATCTGAACGACTAACTAGCTCCATCCTGTACTAGTGAGCGGGTGTAAGATGTGGTACATGGGTGGAGGTGGAGTCAAGGCCGCCCTGATGGCTGCAGCGGGATCTGCCATCATCCGGGATCGTCTCTCCTCCATGGCGCGATGGTCACGAGCCTGGATGTTTGCGATCTGGTGTCTGTGAAGTCTGAGGGCCCGATATCCTATAGCACGGGGTCGTCTCCTAGCTCGAGAGGTCTGAGCCTGCCGAAGAGTCACCCCTCTCGATGTGTGAGCTAAGGGGCGGAGGGCTGCTGCAGGTCGTGCAATGAAGAAGTCAGTGAGCTGACTCTGTCTCCCTCGTGTCTGGGAAGCTGCAGTAGGCTGGAGGAGAGAATCTCTGTGACTCTGAATCTCTAGTAAGAATCGCCCAAGCTGTCGCTGATCTCTAGAGCCCATGATCTCTCGGAGGGTGGGCTTCCCTGTAAACAGAGTCTCGTATCTGCCTCTAATGTCATCATATGCGCTACATCTGCAAACAAAATGCTCCTCATCCTCCATCTCTACTCTGCATATCCTGCATAGCCGCTCCTCTCGGGGAATGTCTGTGGCTCTGCCTATCTCAATCTCTAGTCGGTGTGATGAGACCCTCAACTGGCCAATAGCCACCCTCGAGCTATGAGGCATGTAGGTATCCATGTAGCGTGGTCGCTGGATGAAACCATCCACTAGTATGTCCAAGAACTGGTCTCGATAGTGCGATAGTCTCGATCCCATGTGTGGTGTGTGCCATGTCTGACTAATGTAGAGCTGCCAAAGGTCCTGTCTGAGCACAAGATTCCTCTCATGAGGCGAGAGGTGGATGTGAGGTGAGTCTGGATCATACTGAAAAGGCGGCAATCTATCCATATCAAGTCCATGACTATCAAACCATGCTCTAACCTGAGTGTACCAAGCTCTCTCATATCCCGACTCTGATATCTGTATAGATGCCTCAAAAGCTCTATGTGTGAGTCTTTCTGTAGGGAGCTCCCTCACCCTCTGAATAAAGGAGATAGTCTGGAATAGTGCATCTACTACCATGGGTGGTGCAGCTAGCTCTGCCCTGATAATGTCATGTGGCACTGACTGTTTCCCACGAAATAGTCGCGAGATCATACGTACTTGTGGCCTCTCGATCGCACTCCACTGGGTAACTGTGAGGCCTTGTGCCCAAACTGTCGAAGCATACATCATAGCTGGTCTCACTAGTGTGTCAAATAGCCACCCCTTTGTGCGGGGCTCCTGGAATTGTGCCTGGTGACATCTCCGCTCTAACATGGCTAAGGCTGCATATCCTCGTGTGAGTCTATCGGTGGCTGCCTGTCTCATGCTGAAGGGGCTAGGCAAGCTCGTGAATGTGACTCCGAGGTAGACATAGGAAGTGACCACCTCAATCTGTCCACTGGCAACTGTGAATGCTGCTCCATTCCTCACCATGGGGGAGGTGTGGAAGATCATGACCTTGGTCTTGCCAAGGTTTACTGTCAGGCCTCTCTGTGTGCAAAAGAAAGAAAGAAAGAAAGAAAGAAAGAAAGAAAGAAAGTCATATTAATGTCTTCTGGAGGCCAAACTTGGCCTATGAGACAAAAACTATGTACAAGTGTAGTAACCCTTTGTAGAAGATGAAATGAAATAAAAAAGTATATCGCTACACAAAGCTACATAGTGCTGGAAAAGCTGGGGAGACGTGGCTGTGTCTCTGCAGATAGTGGCCACCTAATACATGGGGGATCCATAATGTGAGTAAAAACACCCTAGCTACTGGTGATGGGTGGAGGTGGGTGTAGTATGTGGTACGTCGGTGGTGGTCTGAGTGCCTCCTGAAAGGAAGACAACCCAGGGGGTGGTGGTACGCCTATGCTCCATCATGTGGTCATAGGCTGTCCTGATGCGTGAGATATCCTCCTGATATAGTCGTGGTCGACGATATCCACCCATGCGTGGTCGGTGCCATGCTCTTTGTGCTGCTGCCTGGTGGAGAGTGAGCCCTATAGATAGACCTCTCTGATGTAGCTCAGCTCGCTCAAAGAACTGGGTAATGGTCTACTGGGTATTCACCCGTGGCTGATGTGTGGGCTGTAGTGATCGCTCTTGCCTCTCGTATGCTGCTGTGAGAAAGCGTCCCAAGCGTCGCTGGTCTCCCATAATCATGCACAATTGGAGTGACTCCTCTATTTGGAAATATGCTCGTAGGTCTAAGTATGCTGTGCATCTGATAACAAAATGCTCCCATAGTCATGCACAACTGGTGTGACTCCTGATACAGTCGTGGTCCACGATATCTGCCCATGCGTGGTCAGCGCCGTGCTCTCTGCGATGCTGCCTGGTCTCCCATAGTCATGCACAACTGGAGTGACTCCTGATATAGTCGTGGTCAACGATATCCACCCATGCGTGGTCGGCGCCGTGCTCTCTGTGCTACTGCCTAGTGGAGAGTGAGCTCTATAGATGGACCTCTATGATGTAGCTCATCTCGCTGAAAGAACTGGGTAATGGTCTGCTGGGTACTTACCCATGGCTGATGTGTGGGCTGTAGTGATCTCTCTCCCCTCTCGTATGCTGCTGTGAGAAAGCGTCCCAAGCGTCGTTGGTCTCCCATAGTCATGCACAATTGGAGTGACTCCTCTATTTGGAAATATGCTCGTAGGTCTAAGTATGCTGTGCATCTGATAACAAAATGCTCCTCACTCTCTACCTCTGTCTCGCATACTAGGCACCGCCTCTCCTCACGGGGGACTCCCCTGGACAGACCCCTCTCAATCTCGAGCTGATGTGATGAAACCGAGAGCTGCCCAATGGAGACTCGAAGGTGGTGGGGTAGGTATGTTTGCATGTATCTCGGAATCTCGATGAAGCCCTCATCCGATATATGTAGAAAATGCTCACGGTAATAGAGCATTTTCGGTGGCAATGTATCCCTAGGGCTCACCCATGTCCTCTATATGTATGTATGCCATATCTCGTGACGAATGACCCTATTCCTCTCTTAGAGAGTGAGTAGGTAGGTGCATGTGAGTCGTACTGTAGTGGTGGTAGCCTGTCTATGTCAAAGCCATGGTGGGCCAGCCAGTCTCGTGTCTGTGCATGCCATGAGGAGGTGTCGCCTCCTAATGCTATATCACGTGATGCTTGGAAAGCACGATAAGCAATGCGCGATGTATCCATGCTCCAGAGTTTGTGTAATAGACATGCTGTCTGGAATAGTGCCTCCACAAGCATCGGTGGTGCAACGAGCTCTGCACTAATGATATCATGTGGTACGGAAGGCTTGCTGCGGATAAGTCTGGCAATCATGAGGATATGTAGCCTCTCTAATGCTCTCCATACTGATGTAGCTAATCTTGGTCCCCATATGGCTGCCCCATACATGAGTGCTGGCGTAACCAAAGTGTCAAAGAGCCACCCCTTTGTGCGGGGCTCCTGAAAATAAGCCTGGTGGCACTGTCTCTCCATCAAAGCTAGTGCTGCATACCCACGTGTTATGCGGTCACGGGCTGCCTCAGACATAGAGAAGACCCCTGATGCTGCTGTAAATGTCACTCCGAAGTAAACATATGATCCGACCACGTGAATCGGTCCACCTGCTGCTGTGAAGAAACTATGTCTGCATACCTATGTTGATGTATGAAAGACCATGACCTTGGTTTTACCAAGGTTCAGAGATAACCCTCTGCGTTTGCAAAAGTCATCTAGGCCATGTAGGTGATGCTGTAGACCTTCTTCAGATTCTGAAACCAGTACAATATCATCAGCGTATAAAAGAATATGGATCGTGGACCCACGTACCTCAATGCCATCACCCCCCTGCTCCTTTATGTAGTCCACTATCTCATCAATGTAGAGACCAAAGAGGGTGGGTGAAAGAGGGCATCCCTGCTTCACCTCGATAGTGCTAGCAAGTGGATTTGATAAGCCCCAAGGACATCTGACTCTACCAGATACTCTCTTGTATAAGGCGTAGATCCCCCATATC
>CM035428.1:87855180-87875180 GCA_020310875.1 Ceratopteris richardii | reverse complement strand
GTCGAAAACCTGCTTGGCCTCGTGCTCGTAGCCCCTCAGTCTCTGCATATGAACTGAGCTCTGCCTCAAGTATGGCACCGTATAGTTTGGCCATGGTGTGGCCAATCATGATGGTCCTGTAGTTCCCTGGATCCAGGGTGTCGCCAGATTTGTGGATAGGCACAATGGTGTGCCTAGTCCACTCCTCTGGGAAGCCCTCTCCTATAGCCCGGTTGAAGACATGTGCAATCAACGGGGCTATAGTGGAGGCTGCATATATGAGATGCTCGCTCTGCAATCCTGCGTGGTCTGTCGAACGTCCATGTCGAAGTCGTCGTATGGCCCTCTCAACCATCTTTGCTGTGAAGAGAGAAGAACTAGTAGGGCGAGGCTCAAGTGGCTGGGGAATGGGAGGCTGCCTAGGTACCTCATATAACCTCTGAGCATAATCATGCCATGTGTGTGGGTCTCCAATAGGTGTGGTCGGGCGTGGCTCTCGTAGGCTGCGCCATGCTGCAGCACTGTCCATACTCATAAAGAGATGGTATAGCTCAAGCTCCTGTGCCTCCTCAAAGGCTCGCCTCTTTCGACGTGTGAGAGGGGGAGGGGGAGAGAGAGAGAGGGAGAGGGAGAGGGAGAGGGAGAGGGAGAGGGAGAGGGAGAGGGAGAGAGAGAGAGGGAGGGGGGGAGAGAGAGAGAGAGAGAGAGAGAGAGAGAGAGAGAGAGAGAGAGAGAGAGAGAGAGAGAGAGAGAGAGAGAGAGAGAGAGAGAGAGAGAGAGGAGAGGGAGAGGGAGAGGGAGAGGGAGAGGGAGAGGGAGAGGGAGAGGGAGAGGGAGAGGGAGAGGGAGAGGGAGAGGGAGAGGGAGAGGGAGAGGGAGAGGGAGAGGGAGAGGGAGAGGGAGAGGGAGAGGGAGAGGGAGAGGGAGAGGGAGAGGGAGAGGGAGAGGGAGAGGGAGAGGAGAGGAGAGGAGAGAGAGAGAGAGAGAGAGAGAGAGAGAGAGAGAAAGAAAGAAAGTGTTTTTACGTCTATTAGGAGGCCGAACTCGGCCTATGAGACAAATCGATGTACATGGGTGTATCTTCTGTCAATCAGAAAAGATAAAAGTGCTGAAAAGAAACTGGTTAAGCTGATATAGATCTCCGTAGTGTGCATGTGGGGATACCCATGAAAGTGGTGGGGGGTGTATGGAGTGAGAGAGAGAGAGAGAGAGAGAGAGAGAGAGAGAGAGAGAGAGAGAGAGAGAGAGAGAGAGAGAGAGAGAGAGAGAGAGAGAGAGAGAGAGAGAGAGAGAGAGAGAGAGAGAGAGAGAGAGAGAGAGAGAGAGAGAGAGAGAGAGAGAGAGAGAGAGAGAGAGAGAGAGAGAGAGAGAGAGAGAGAGAGAGAGAGAGAGAGAGAGAGAGAGAGAGAGAGAGAGAGAGAGAGAGAGAGAGAGAGAGTCATATTAACGTCTTCTAGAGGCCAAACTTGGCCTATGAGACAAAAATCATGTACAAGTGTAGTAACCCTGTGTGGAGGATGAAATGAAATAAAAAGTATCGCGACACAAAGATATATAAGGCTGGGGAGACGTGGCGCTAACTCTGCAGATAGTGGCCACTTAATACATGGGGGACATGTGAGTAAAAGTGTGAGTAAAGCACCCTAGCTACTGGTGAATGGGTGGAGGTGGGTGTAGTATGTTGTACATCAGGGGTGGTGTGAGTGCCTCTAGAAGGAAGACAGCCCATGGGGTGGTGGTGCGCCGATGCTCCATCATGTGGTCGTAGGCTGTCCTGATGCGTGAGATATCCTCCTGATATAGTCGTGGTCGATGATATCCGCCCATGCGTGGTCGGTGCCGTGCTCTCTGTGCTGCTGCCTGGTAGAGTGTGAGCCCTATAGATGGACCTCTCTGATGTGGCTCAGCTCGCTGAAAAAACTGGGTAATGGTCTGCTGCGTATGCACCCCTGGCTGATGTGTGGGCTGGAGTGACCGATCTCGCCTCTCGTATGCTGCTGCGAGGAAGCGTCCCAAGCGTCGCTGGTCTCCCATAGTCATGCATAACGGGAGTGACTCCTCTATTTGGAACTCTGCTCGCAGGTCTAAGTATGCTGGGCATCTGATAACAAAATGCTCCTCACTCTCTCCCTCTGTCTCGCATACTGGGCACCACCTCTCCTCACGGGGGACTCCCTTGGACCGACCCCTCTCAATCTCGAGCTGATGTGATGAAACCCGGAGCTTCCCGATGAGTACTCGAAGGTGGTGGGGTAGATATGTCTGCATGTATCTCGGAATCTCGATGAAGCCCTCGACCGATATATGTAGAAAATGCTCACGGTAATAGAGCATTTTGGGTGGCAATGTATCCCTAGGGCTCACCCATGTCCTCTGTATGTATGTATGTATGCCATATCTCCTGACGAATGACCCTATTCCTCTCCTGATGAGAGAGCGAGTAGGTGGGTGCATGTGAGTTGTACTGTAGTGGTGGTAGCCTGTCTATGTCAAAGCCGTGGTGCTCTAGCCAATCTCGTGTCTGTGCATACCATGAGGAGGTGTCGCCCGCTAATGCCATGTCCGTGATGCCTGGAAAGCCCGATAAGCAATGCCCTCTGTATCCATGCTCCGGAGTCTGTAATAGGCATACTGTCTGGAATAGTGCCTCAACTAGCATCGGTGGTGCAGCGAGCTCTGCTCTAATGATATCATGTGGTACTGAAGGCTTGCTGCGGATAAGTCTGGAAATCATGAGGATCTGTGGCCTCTCTAATGCTGTCCATACTGATGTGGCTAATCCTGGTCCCCATATGGCTGCCCCATACATGAGCGCTGGTGTAACCAAAGTGTCGAAGAGCCACCCCTTTGTGTGGGGTTCCTGAAAATATGCCTGGTGGCACTATCTCTCCATCAAGGCAAGTGCTGCATACCCACGTGTGATGCGGTCACGTGCTGCCTGAGACATAGAGAAGACCCCTGATGCTGCTGTAAATGTCACTCCCAAGTAAACATATGATCTGACCACCTGAATCGGTCCACCTGCTGTGAACAAACTATGTCTGCGTACCTGTGTTGATGTATGAAAGATCATGACCTTGGTTTTACCAAGGTTCACAGATAACCCTCTGTGTCTGCAAAAGTCATCTAGGCCATGTAGATGATGCTGTAGACCTTCTGCAGACTCTGAAACTAGTACAATGTCATCAGTGTATAGAAGAATATGGACAGTGGAGCCGCGTACCTCAATGCCATCACCCCCCTCTGCTGCTGTATGTAGTCCACTATCTCATCAATGTAGAGACCAATGAGGGTGGGTGAAAGAGGGCATCCCGATAGTGCTAGCAAGTGGATGAGATAAGCCCCCCGGACATTTGACTCTACCAGATACTCTCTCGTATAAGGCGTAGATCCCCCATATCATCTCCTCTGGAGCTCCGATATCAAGTAGTCGTCTGAAGAGTCGTCCCCTCGGAACGGTGTCAAATGCTTTGCGGATGTCCACAAACCAGCAATATAATCTCCTCTTCCTCACCCTTGCCTGGTCGATCAGGCATCTTAGAGTGAAGATGTGGTCAATGGTAGAGTAATCTCGTGGTCAATGGTAGAGTAATCTCGTCTGAAGCCTGCATGTCTCGGAGCTCTGATACCCTTCCTCTCAGCGAGAGTACTCAACTCTGTCTCTAGTACTGCCCCATATAACTTGGCCAATATAGGGCCAATCATGATCGTCCGGTATGTAGCTGGATCCATAGTATCTCCTGACATATGAATGGGCACTATGGTGTGCTCAGTCCATGAGTCAGGGAACCCTTCAACCAGTGCACGGTTGAAGAGGTGGGCAATAAGCGGTGCAAGGGTTGTGCCTCCGTAGATGAGGTGCTGAGCCTGTAAACCGAAAAGGTCATGGGCCCTGCCATGCTGTAGACGGGCAATAGCGCGTCCCACCATAGTGGGTGTGAAGAAGTCAGAGGTAGTAGGACGTGAGCTCTGTGGTCTGGGAATGGGGGGCTGGTCTGGGATCTCGTATAGGCTTTGTGCATAGCTATGCCAAGTGCTCGGGTCTCGGATGGGTGTCTGCTGTCTCCTCTCTCTCAAATGTCGCCATGCCACTGCACTGTCTCGACTCATGAGTAAATGATAAATGAGAGAGAGAGAGAGAGAGAGAGAGAGAGAGAGAGAGAGAGAGAGAGAGAGAGAGAGAGAGAGAGAGAGAGAGAGAGAGAGAGAGAGAGAGAGAGAGAGAGAGAGAGAGAGAGAGAGAGAGAGAGAGAGAGAGAGAGAGAGAGAGAGAGAGAGAGAGAGAGAGAGAGAGAGAGAGAGAGAGAGAGAGAGAGAGAGAGAGAGAGAGAGAGAGAGAGAGAGAAGAAAGTTTTTTTACGTCTATGACATGCCAAAGTCGGCCTATGAGACAAAACAGAAGATACATGATGCGGATATCACCCGGTTGTCGCAAAACTAAAGCAAGATCATAAAAAGCTAATACAATCTAGTCTCCAACATGTGTGGTATATCCCTGTCTATATGATGAGGGCAATACAATCATGAAGATGCATCTGTCTACTAGCTCCATCCAGTGGTAATGGAGGGGTGGAGGATGTGATACATAGGTGGAACCGGTGCTAGAGCTTTCTGTATGAAAGCTATAGGATCTTCTCTCATCAGAGCTACTCGCTCCGTAGCTGCCTGGCGATGTCGAGCTCGAATCTCCTCTATCTGGCGATGGTATAGCCTCATTCCTCTGAGCACTGTGACTCGTGGTCGTCGTCTAGCTCGACTCACCTCAGCCTGCTGTAGTGTCACTCCTCGCTGGGAATCATGTGGGGAGGGGGCTCTAGACCTCTGGAAAAAATCAGTGAGCTGGAGCTGTCTCCTCTCCACCTGTGTAGCTCGGTGTGTCAGTGGTAAGAGTGCATCTCTATGCCTCCGAATCTCTATCAAGAAACATCCTAACTGTCTCTGATCTCAGGAGTCCATAATCTCTCGTAGAGTGGGCTGTCCTCTGAACAAAGTCTCATATTTGTCTCTAAACTGAGTGTATGCTCTGCATCGACATACGAAATGCTCTTTACTCTCCACCTCCTCTCTACATAGTTTGTAGATCCGCTCTACTCTCGGGACCCCACTGTGTCTCCCACTCTCGATCTCGAGTTTGTGTGATGCGACCCTCAGTTGGCCAATCGCTACTCGTGAACTCTGTGGCATATAGATGTCCATATAGCGTGGTCTCTGTATGAACCCATCTAACATAATGGTGAGAAATTGGTCTCTGTAGTCTGACATCCTCCCCGCTAAACTGGGTGATCTCCATACTCTCCTGATGTAGAGCCTCCATAAGTCCGGTCTGATCACGAGATTCCTCTCGCTACGAGAGAGGTGATAGCAAGGTGAGTCCGAGTCTTACTGAAAAGGTGGCAAACTCTCCATATCGAGCCCGTGTGTCACGAACCAAGTTATGACCTGTGAGTACCAAGCTCTATCATGTCCACTCTGAGATAACTGTAGAGCTATTTCAAAAGCTCTATGAGTGAGTCTGTCGTGTGGTAACTCCCTCACCCTCTGAATGAAACTCACTGTCTGGAATAGTGCCTCGAGGACCATGGGTGGTGCCGAGAGCTCTGCTCGGATGATGTCATGTGGTATGGTCTGCTTGCTACGGAACAAGGGTGAGATCATACATACCTGGGGCCTCTCAATCTGTGCCCACTGATTAATCGTCAAGCCTGGTGCCCATACTGTCGCTGAATACATCAAGGCGGGAGTGACTAGTGTATCGAAAAGCCACCCCTTCGTGCGGGGTTCCTGGAAGTGTGCCTGGTGACACCTCCGCTCTAGCATGGCCAGGGCTGCATACCCTCGGATGAGTCTGTCAATAGCTGCCTGCCTCATGGTGAAAGGTCCTGGTAGATTGGTGAAAGTAACTCCCAAGTAGACCTATGAGGTAACCACCTCGACGTGCCCTTCTGCTATGGTAAAGATGGCTGCACTCCTCGCTGCACTCGATGTGTGAAAGATCATGACCTTGGTCTTGCCAAGGTTCACAACCAGTCCTCTATGTGAGCAAAAATCATCCAAGGCTCCGAGGTGGCATTGGAGCCCCTCATGTGATTTTGAAATCAAAACAATATCATCAGCGTATAAAAGAATGTGAACCGGGGTACCTCCGAGGTCGCTCCCCTCTTCGCGTGCTCGTAGTATGTAATCGGAGATCTCATCAATGTAGAGCCCAAAAAGTGTCGGGGAGAGTGGACAACCTTGCTTAACACCAATGGTGCTAGCAATGGGATCTGATAAACCTCGAGGGCATTGAACTCGACCAAACACCTTCTCGTAGAGAGTGTAGATGGCCCATATCATCTCTATCGGGCTCCCAAGGCTCAACAGACGCTGGAACAGCCTCTCACGTGGAACTGTATCAAAAGCCTTGCGGAAGTTGGCCTCTTTCTCTGTAATCTCTTCCAAGGCTCGTCGCGCACGTAGGTGTCTGTAAAGTGTTCTGCACTCATCATCATACCAATTGTTATGGGGTCTAGTCCGAGGGGGAGGGATACTTCCTGTGTGAGTGGTGTGTGGGAAGGAGTTGATAGCTGAGGTGTGTAAGATTGATGAGATGTGTGAGGTGAGAAGTGAGAGGGGGGTGGACGGGTGTAATAGACATAGGCCACGCTCGACCTCCGATGAGTATAGAGGAGCTAGCTCACGTGTGAAGTGAATGGTGGTGTATGGGGTACATGTGATAGGTTTGTGTGGGGTTCTATCCCCCGCGATGGAGAGAGAGAGGTATGTGTGATCTGCTCCGATGGGTATGGGCGGGATGGTAAGCGATGTAATGAGGTGGGTGGCCTCCTTGGGTCCCAAGACATAGTCAACTATGCTCCCTCCTCCCCCAATAGACCCATGTGGCATGCAAGTCAAGCCTCCTGAAGTAGGCCACTGAGCCATCCCGTTATATATGACGAGACGGTGCTCAGATCCAAGCCTAAGTAGGTGTCGTCCATATGCTGTGATAGGAGCTCTGTCTCCAGAGTGTCTCATGATAGTCTCCTCCTGTAGGGCATGTAGTGCGTGAGGATCCTCCTCGTCATATGTCTCTCACTGCTCACTACGTGTGCGAGCGTTGAAGTCTCCCATGAGAAAGACTTCACTCAGCGTGGAGTACTCCATGATCTCATCTGATAGACATACATAAGGTGAGGTCTCCCCTGATGAAGAGTCATGTTTAGTGGAGGCGAAGCGAGATCCTGTGGGGTCGAAATAGCATAAGGCTATGTAGATGAAACTGTCATGTGATAGCTCAAGGCGGGTCCACATGTATCGGGCCTGTGAGTCGCAGGCCATGATCTGTAACCTACTGTGTAGTCCCTGTAGAAAATGTATGGCCAGCGCATCCTCTGTGTAGAGACTCCCACTGGAATTCATGTATCTTGGGCAATCCTCTCTCTGGACTCTCATGTGTCTCTGTAAGTAGGAGACTGGTACATCGGTGGCGGTCTGAGTGCCTCCTGAAGGAAGAAATCGTGTCCAAGTCTAGTGAGAGGGCACAATCTAGTGCTTCCTTCACATTTTGGCAAGAATACCTTGATCAAGACGAGGTAGCATGGAGATTATTTGGGAAGAAATCTTTTTTGCACTTCAACTTATTCAACAAGTCCAAGAAATACAAGAAAACAAACAAAGAGTTCAACATCAGAATATTCAAGATGTAATCACAAAATTTCAAATGCAAATCGAGGAGTTGTAGATCATAGTAAGTCAATCTTCTTCAAGTACCCAAGCGTGCCTGAGAAATTTGATGGGACAAGTCAGGTTTTGAAGATTTCTATAATAGGTGAAACTATTCATAAGAATGCAACTAGACAAGTACAAAGATGATGCTTCTCAAGTAGGACTAATAACAACTCTATTATGCAGGCCCTTCCTTTTCATGGTTTGCACCTATCCTTGAGAAGGATGTGGATATTTTGTATGATTTCAAGGCCTTTGCTCAAGAGTTCACCTTTTCTTTTGGAGATACCAATTGTTCATGTGCTACTGAAAGAAAGCTAAGGAAGCTACACCAAGGAAATAGGCATGCATCGATCAATTTATCGTAATTCACTCATATCATTTGTGATGTCACATGGCATGAGGATTATTTTATCAACCGATTTTGATAGGGCTTACGTGACAATGTCAAGGACCTCATGTTAATCATGGCCAAGGTAATCACCCTGAATGAATTCATGAAGCAAACAGTTAAGTGTGATAATTGGTTGTTCAAAAGAAAACCAAAGAAGAAGAATTGTAATCAAGATGGGGAATGTAAGTTTACCTCAATTCCCCAATACCATATGTTTGAAGATTCTCCACCCGAACCCATGCAGTTAGATAACATCAAGATCATATGACTTAAACCAAAGGAAAGAAAACATTGGAAAGTCAATGGATTATGCTTTTATCGTGGATATCATGATCATATGGTATTCCAATGGCCTATGAAGAAGAAATAAGTTGGATCTAGGAATTCCACACTCACCATCCCAAATCAAAAGAATCCTTAATAGAGTCAAAAGAGGAATACATTCCACCATGAGAATCATGCATTTGATTTTGCACTTAGATATAATAGAAACCCTTTCCAACTTCATTACGAATATCCATCATCATCGTGTTCAAGTACTACATATTAGGAACTCTACAAAGATTATGAGCCATGAAAATTCAAGTTCTAGAAGATCTAAAGAGCACCAGTCAAGGACCATGCGGAGAATTGATTGAATGCCAAGCTAGAGAATATGGTAGATCCTCGTGGTACTCTTGAGGGGGAGATAATATCATGGAGACTCATGAAGAAACCTTTACCTAACCTAGATTTTATATGGATCTACTATCTCTCATGATTGGTGCATAATTTGAAGAATCTAATAGAACATCACATCCGGGATGTCACAACCCTAAACTATCTATATTATCAATGATATCATCAATTTATAACTGCTCTTCCACACCTTTGTAAGGAGGGCCTGACCACATACATCCTCAATCTTGTTAATGCCACTCTTCGGAGCTCAAAGAGTCACGGTCTCCAAGTAAGCACTTTCCAAGTTCGAGTTCTTGTTCTTTTGTTGCTCCTTGTTCTAGTCTTGTCTAGTGTAGTATGGTAGACACCTTGTCTTGTCCTCTTGTAATCTCGTAGTATGAGATCGTGTCAAATATATGAAATATATTTCGTATACAAGTTCATCTATCTCAAGGGAGTTCTTGCCATTCAGATATTTTGGTTCATAGCTATGATCCCAGGTTGTGGGATCTCTCATATCCTATCTAGTCTAGTTATCCATATTTATGAGTCCCAGGTTGTGGGACTTCTTCTCACAATTCTTTATTTTTGTATTATTTCCCTTGCATGAGTGAGAAGCATCTTTCCAAAAGATGCAAAAACAATTATAGGGAAACAAAATTCAATGCCTATTTGGATCCAATTAGCTAGTGGAGAGGTTTCCAAAGTCCTCTATGCTTAATTTTTTGAGATGGCTCCCAAAAATTGATTTTAGGCTTGCAATGCTTCTTTGACAAGTGGTCACTTAGGAACAACCAACTTTGCAAGTTTGCAAAAATCGATCCATACATTTTTTTGGTGCATTTTAGCATTTGTTGCAAGGCTCTCAAAGTGCAATTTTTCGAAGGGCTCAATTGAGCTATGCATGGGCTCCCCCTAGTTATTATCGAAAGATATATGTTATTTCAACAAGATATGCAAGTCTACAAGTATGTAAGTACAGGTACATGTGAACAATGCATTCCATTTTGCTTGCCTACTTCAACATCATTTTTTTATACTTAGCTCTATTCCAAAGTGATATGCATGTTTGCTATCATCATCTACTTAATCAACAATGAGTGAAGTCCCCTAAGAAATATGGCATGAAGGTTAATAAACCCCTCATGGTGAGTTGATAATAGATTTCATTCATGTCATGTTACAACTATGCCAAACAGACTGCAAAGTATGTAAGATGAACACGGTTGTCTGAAGGTTCTTTGCTAGGTAGTTGAGTGGGTGTGCATGATGGCTGCATTTCCACGATAGTTCACTCTAGATGCTATCTATTTGGGATCAATAGGATGATTTGTATGAGAGGTGAGTTGCATACACATCACATGATGTGTTGTGCTTGCATTTGGTATCAAAGCATTGGGGAAGAGTACATTGATGGGAACTTATTATTCTTCTAAGAATCAATGTCGAAGTTTGTGCTACCATCTTCTTCATGACCTCGAGCTCAATGAACAAAGAGGATGACTATATAATTAGTAGTTAAAAAGAGGATTGTAGGAAGCCCCAAGAGAGCCCATGCATAGCCCAATTGAGCCCTTCAAAAAATTGCACTTTGAGAGCCTTGCAACAAATACTCAAATGCAAAAAAAAATGTATGGATCAATTTTTGCATACTTGGTTGTTCCTGATTGACCACTTGTTGAAGAAGCATTGCAAGCCTTCAATCAGTTTTTGGGAGCCGTCCCATATGTGTGATCTCGTGCTTGTTCTGCAGCAAGTAGACAGTGCTTCATGACATTATCAGAGGAGTTGTGGCATGGTCCTAGAATCACTGTTCTATATAGTTTGCTTTATCAAGAGGATGAAACAGCTGCCCAGATAGACTCACTTGCAAAGCATTTGAGGCATCTATACAGCTATCAAGAGTGGGCATAAATTAGAACATGGCACTCACAAGTTAGAGTTTGGTTTCAGGCATATGGGCTTAGTATGAAGACCCTACCAGCCTTCTATTTCGACCTTGATTTTCCCTATGTTTGCCTTGCTAATAGTGAGAGGAACCTGACATTGTGACAAGAGGTTTGGTACCTATACATTAGGAGGGTCTCCAAGTCACCTGACTTGGGGACAATGGTGTCCCATTACAGAGATCACTTCCTCACTATGTAGCCTCAAGGATTCATACAAAGGCCATGTTTCATGGATACATGCATGCCACATACTCATGGGTGGCTATTGACCAACTTAGGGTGGGATCACATAGGCTAGAGATTGAGATGGGGAGACAAACTGGTGTCCCCAGGGAGGAGCAAGCTTGTAGAGCATGTAGAGAGGTGGAGAACGAGGAGCATTTTTGTTGGTATAATGCATCTAATTGTGATTAGAGGGAGATACAAGGCCCTATTTAGAGGGCAGCCATCTCGATATCAGAGGCAACTAGGGTCTTCTTATTAGAGATATAGAGCCATTGAGACACTATTACAGTCATACACAGCTACACAAAGGCAGTCACATCTTGCAGACTTCTTTTAGAGGATTGCCAGCTCTCCCTCATCTGACGTCCCGGGGGGGGGGGGGGGGGGTTGTGACACTATCACAGGCACAGAGGAGTCGAGTTAGATGACGACCATGAGTCATGGGATACAGGAGTTTGTGCATCCAGCGATTGAAAGGCGAGGAGATCTGAGCTCGAGAGTTTAGTGCCAATGAGGAGCGACTGGTTCATATGAGGGCTGATTCTGCAGTTTTCATCTGGGCATCCCTGGAGGCTGGTACCGTACCCACTCATGTACCACATCTTACACCCCCTCCTGTAACATAGGATGGAGGCTGGAGCTAGATAGCTTGATGCATTCTCATGATTGCACCACCTTGGACATATAGACGTGCATCTCCCGAGGGATAGTGCTCCACTTCATCTTAGACACCCCATGGATATATCAATACCACTATCTCCATGTCCAGACTCCACCTACGGTCAGCCTAGTCTTAGGTTGTATCAGTCCTCTTTGATTTGTTTTCATTTGGAAGCTGGCTGAATTCTAAAATATAATTTTTCCTATTTGCATGTACATTTTTTCTGGAACAGATTAGAAGTGTACCAACTCTTACTATGTTTCGTAGTTCCAAAATCTGGGGTGCAAAGTCTCTGGGCCCCGAAACAGATTTTTATTCATCATTCTAGTAACCACTTTGCATATCAACATTATAATGTTGATCCACGACCCTAGTGTTGGTATCGTAACAGTGGAAATCCTCTTGTCTTTATCAGTTATGTTGGGTAAGAGAGTGAATCACTGCATACTTGTTTCCTTAATGGCTCTTCTAGCATGTTGGGATCATAGATAGTGCCAGAGGGCCCAGAATTTTGTACTGCTGTTCCTAAGTCCTAATTGTAAGGACTTTGTCCTGTTGTGGATGTATTTGCTTCCAGCTTTGCTGAATATTGCAAATTTGAAAAGCATTAATTTGTGTGTCTATCATGGCTTCGGGGTTTGAACATGGTGGGCTGCAGTGATCTGTCTTTAATGAAGAGGGCTGTTGGAAAGCCTGAGCAGGGGGGTCGACTGGCTATGAGAATTTCCTGACATGGAGAACATATGGTCTGCAGGTGCGAGGTTGCAGGAACTGCTACATAATTGTGCTGCATTTACAAATTGTTCAATGGGTACAGCTGAAGATGTGTTTGTCATGGAATTAACAGATCAGGTATGATTTATTTTTATTTTCTGATAGTCTGTTGAAATGAATAATAGACCTTTATACTCTGTTGATTACAGCTGCAGAAAATCAAAGTGGAGCCTGTCTTAATACATTACCTGGATAGCGCAAAAACATTAAAAGGTTTTGAGGCGTTTTCCAAGTTTGTGAGTGTATTAATTTCAGATGGGCGAGATGCTTATGACTGCTATTGGTTTACTAGGGCTTGAACTCAGAGCTTCTACAAGTACACGACTCAAGTCAGCATTGTACAGTTTCACTGCACCAGGAGGCCCCATGTATCCGACAAGGGAAGTTAGGCATGTTGCCTGGAATACATTGGACTGCTTATTTCCAGTAAGCTTCTATAATTTATGCTTTTGAGCTGATATTTCCAATTCTCTTGAAGATTATAATGAAGGGGAAGAAGTTATTTTTCCTATGATCTGTCTGTATATATCTGCATTAGTTTTCATGTATGTGTAGGCTACAACATTTACCTAGGAGAAACTGAGTAAATTGTTTAGGGTTTTATCATGCTAATAAAATTTATTGTTTTCCTAGAGCAGACCCTCCATCTACATTCTATTCTTCTCTTCTTCCCTTTCATTATTATTTTTATTTTTATTATTTAAATCATTTATATTCTCTTCTTTACTACTACTACTGCCACCACCACCACCACTACCGCCGCTGCCCTCCCCTGCCGCTGCGACTATGCTGCTGCTCCTCCTCCTCCTGCTGCTGCTGCAGCTCCTCCTCCTCCTCCTCCTCCTGCAGCTGCTACCGCTCCTCCTCCTCCTCCTCCTCCTCCTCCTGCTGTTGCTCCTCCTCTTGTTGTTGTTGCTGCTCCTCCTCCTCCTGCTACTCCTGCTGTTGCTCCTCCTGTTGCTGCTCCTGTTGCTGCTGCTGCTGCTCCTCCTGCTCCTTCTGCTGCGCCTGCTCCTCCTCCTGCTCCTTTTGCTGCACCTGCACGTGCTCGTGCTAAAGGTCTCAAGGACTTTCTTTTTGTATATTTTGACTCTTCCACGTGAAAGTTCTCTTCGAGAGCTTTCCAGACATATTTTGGTTGTATTTTTTGGATCTCAAATTGGGGAGTTATAGGCATTACATTATCTTTATGATTTTTGGTCATTGGTCATGTGTGAACATGCTCAAATGATCTAAAAGTCACTTATCAATAAGACTTGGTCCCAAATTTCTGATAACTTGATTGGGACTTCTTCAACTTCAGCTTCTCCATCTTCTTCTCCAAATTTCTGCGTAGGTTTCTCTGTCTACTTTCTCTCTCCTCATGCAGCAGCCCACTCCCTTGGTGTTAGGAGCAATCGAGCACACCACGACGTAGCTCTCTGCGGCCTCTTTCAATTGGTATGAGAGCCTTGAGTTGTTTTATCGCAACAAAGTTGCTGCAAGTGCTTTTCTACTTCAGCCTATGTTAAGTTGAAGGTGTTTTTTTGCATTTGGGAGAATTTCATCGCGAAAAACCTTCTTTTTTCGCGTTAAAAGTGCTGTTTTTGGAGGATTACTTCAGCCCGGAGCAAAGCTAAAGCAAATTTTGTGTTTTTTAGAGAGTTTCATTGCGAAGAAAGCTGCTCCGAGGCCAAGAGGATGACTTTGGGCATCTCAACAGCCCATAACAGGCTGTTTTCAGGTGCTTTGCAGGTCTAAATAAGTGTTTCGCATGTCATAAAAGAAATTCACAAGTCTAGTACCCTATGTATTGGATTGTGGCAAAAGAAATTCCTTATGTACATCAATTTGTGGCATTTTTTTGAGAATTTCAGAAATTTCTGAAGCAAAATTTGGGGTTTTTGCTCCTATTTGGTTCTAAAGGTTCCATAGCCTTATGTACGCACTTTGAGGTCAAAAGAAGTCAAATTTGTTGATTTCAAGCATAAATTAGCTTGTTGGAATTTTTTGCAAATTTTTTCAGAAAATTTCAGATTTTGATTTTGTGCTCCATTTTGCTCTATTTTGCTCTATAGGTGTTTGAAGCTATTGTGCACTATTTTTAGGATGGTATCCTGATTTTGATGCGTTTTGCCCAAAATTCCAGCACACTAACCTCTTCATTGTGCAATTATGGCGTCATCTTTCTCAGATGTGAAGAATCTATTTGAGATTCGACGATTTGAAGGAACAAGTTTCGACTTGTGGAAGGAGAGAATGCAAGGTATTCTCTTTCTGAAGGATTGTGACACGGCATTGGAGGGGGAAAAACCAGAGGACATGTCACAAGATGCATGGCTTACCTTGAACAAGAAGGCTGTTACATATATCAAGATGATTGTATCTGATGAAATCTTGGTAGATCTCAAAGGTTTGACCTATGCTTCAGAAATATAGGCAAAGCTGAAAGCAACTTATGAAAACACTAGGTCTGTTAACGAAGTGCATTTGATGCGGAAGCTTGTTGGCATGCAACTAGATTAGTCTACGAGTGAAGGAGTGCAGCTGAACACTTACCTCTCTTTACAAGTACTTTGTCAGAGTTGCTGGACTCAGGTATGGCTTCTTTTGATGACAAGCTTAATGCCATTTTCTTGCTTATGACATTGCGTGACTCTTGGGAGACATTGGTAGTCTCATTGTCCAATAACCCCAATCTGACCTTTGATGGTGTTAGGGGTTCTATACTTAATGAAGAGATAAGGAGAAAAGAAGGTGGTGAAGGTGAAAGCTCAGCCAACATGGTTAGAGGTAGAACGGATAAGAGGAGTAATAATGCACAAAGGAACAAGAGTAAGAGCAGGGAAAGGGGTAATAGCAGCAAGGGTAAAAACAATGATGTGACATGCTTTCAGTGTGGGAGGAAAGGCCACAAGAAACTTGATTGCCGCAATTACAAGGCACAGCTTGAAAGAAAGAAGAATGCTGGAGATAAGAAGACGGAGAAGAAAGAAGACAAGATTGATACAGAGGACAACCAAAAGGACAAGGAGAAGGCCAATGCGACCTCTAATGTAGTCATAGAAGAGCTCTCAGATGTTGAGGATATTTTATGCACTACTTTATGAGCGGACGATACTTATGCATTTGATTCCTCTCTAAATGTTCATTCACAGGACATGTTGTTGACCAAAAATGATCTTGTTGATGCTTTGCTGATCGTTAATGATGCATTAGCCCAGACATGGATTGTTGACTCTGGTGCTTCTTTTCATGTGACTCCTATCACGGAGTGTTTTTCTACTTTTACAACAGGTAGCCATTGCCATGTATACCTTGGAAACAATCACGCATGTTCCATTGAGGGTATTGGCGCAGTGCATTTATCTACAAATGGCACTAATGAGCTGGTCTTGCGTAATGTGCATTATGTACCAGGGATCAAGAAAAGCTTGCTTTTTATGGGTCAAATGGATATGCATGGTTATAGCATTCTCTTTGAGAGAGGATCATGGAAAATGACAAAGGGGTCAAGGCTGATCGTGAAAGGCACAAAGAAGGGAACTATCTACTGCTTGCATGGAAAAGCCTTATCAGGGAAGTTTATTGCTTTGGCTGAAGTTCACTCCCATATGGAGTTGTGGCATAAGAGACTTGGCCATAGGAGCGAAAAGGGTCTAACTAGGCTTTGTAACTTAAAGAAGCTTGATGCAAAAGGCACAAAGCTTGATTTTTGTAATGAATATCAATATGGAAAGCAAGTGAAACGTTTCTTTTACTCTGGTGTGTCTCGTAAGTCTTGTGTACTTGATCTTGTTCATTCTGATGTATGTAGCATGCCTACCAAATCTATGGGGGTGCTTTGTATTTCATTTCTTTTGTTGACGATTTCTCTAGAAAAATTTGGGTTAACTCCTTAAGTCTAAGGATAAGCATTTGCTGCATTTAAGTGTTGTCATGCATTTGTGACCACCCAAACAGGTAAAAGGCTGAAATGCCTACGTACAGATAATGGGGGTGAGTACATAAGTGCTGAATTTAAGAAATTTTGTGAAAATTTGGGCATTAAGAGGGAGCTTACTGATCCATATAACCCCTCTTCTAATGGTGTGGCTGAATGCTATAATAGGACACTTTGTGAGAGGGTGAGATGTATGCTGTCCAAAGCTAATCTCCCTCATGGATTTTCGGGAGAGGCACTCAAAACTGCAGTACATAAATGCAAAAGATCCCGTCACATGTCTTTGAAAGGTGATATCCCTGAAGAGGTTTGGTTTGGCAAACTTGCTTCATATAATCACTTACGTGTCTTTGGTTGCGGGGCTTTTGTGCATATAAGGCTTGAGCTGAGAAACAAACTTGATGCTAAGTCCATAAAAGGCCTCTTTATGGGATATGGTGGAGCAAGTGAGATGGGCTACAAAATTTGGATACCTCAGCTCAAGAAAGTTGTACGCAGCCGGGATGTTGTTTTTAATGAGGCGAGGCTGCTTCAAAACAATAGTGCCTCAAGAGATGACTATAAATGGGTCAGATTTCAGCATGAAGAGCCACCTCTTAGGCTCAATTTTAACCCTCGGGATGCACCACAAAGGACTGAAAATATTGATGATCCAATGGTTTTTGAGCCAAAAGATAATGGACAGCAAGATGAGGCTCCTGAAGGGCATATGCAGCCACCTATTCATGCTGAAAACAGGGCTGGAAATGATGTACAGCAGCCCGTTAACAATGAAGAAGTTAATGTACCTCCTGATGTAGATCCCATTGCCTGGTAATGTGGATCATTGGGTAAGAAGATCTATATGTCCTAGGAGGCCAATGAATAGATATGATCCCTCTATACATTATATTATGTTATCAGATGAGGGTGAGCCTCTTACTTATAAAGAAGCAAAGCTATGTGAGCACAAGAAGAAGTGGGAGTTAGCCATGCAGGAAGAGATAAAGGCCTTGCATGCAAATGATACTTGGGAGTTGGTTGAGTTACCCAAAGGAAGGAAGGCCATTCCTAACAAGTGGGTGTACAAAATCAAAACCGTTGATGGCAAACCCAAGTATAAGGCAAGGCTGGTTGCTAAGGGATATGCCCAAAAAGAGGGCATTGATTTCCAAGAAGTCTTCTCTCGAGTGGTGAAAATGACCGCTTTATGTGTGTTGTTTGCTCTCACAGCTGCCTTGGATTTGGAATTATTCCAAATGGATGATAAAACAGCCTTTTTGCATGGTGATTTAGACGAGGAGCTGTACATGAAACAACTAGAAGGATATGCCATTCCTGGAAAAGAGCATCTGGTATGCAAACTGAAAAGGAGCTTACATGGGCTGAAACAGGCCTTCAGACAATGGTATAAGAAGTTTGATGCATTTATGCTCAAACATGGGTTTAAAAGAAGCCATGCAGGTCACTGTTTGTACACCGAAAAGGATGAAGATTGAAGCTCAATTATTCTTGTACTGTATGTAGATGATATGCTGCTGGCTGGGAAGAAAAAGAGCACTATGAATGCTCTAAAACAGCATCTGAACTCTGCATTCTCAATGAAAGACCTTGGGGAAGCTGAGCATATTCTTTGTATGCGTATAAAAAGGGATAGGCAGCAGCATACTTTGCAGGTATCCCAAGAAAAGTACATTGAAAAAGTCCTGGACATATTTAATGTGGCTGATGCTAAGCCTCTTGGAGTGCCATTGCAGCCACATGTTAAGCTTTCCAAGGATGACTGTCCCAAAGATGATGATGCAGCCAATTATATGAAGAGTGTTCCATATGCATCAACTTGTGGTTCACTTACGTATGCTACGGTTGCTACTCGGCCAGACATTGCTCATGCAGTGGGAGTTGTTAGTAGGTTCATGGCTAATCTTGGTAGAGCTCATTGGGACGCAGTCAAATCTATCTTGAGATATTTGAAAGGGACCAAAAGTAAATGCTTATGTTATGGAAAGGGTGCATTGGAGTTAAAAGGATTTTGTGATTCAGACATGGCAGGTGATATGGACACAAGTATGTCCACAAGTGGCTATGTATTCATCCTTGCAGGTGGAGCTATTTCATGGTGCTCTAGACTTCAGAGGATAGTTGCACTATTACTACAGAGGCTGAATATATTTCAGCTATAGAAGCTTCCAAAGAAGCCATTTGGTTAGCCCGCCTCTGTAGTGAGTTTGGGATGCTTGAAAAGGCACCTGTTCTTGGATGCGATAGCCAGAGTGCCATATGTTTGGCAAAGAATGCCATGTTTCATGCTCGCACAAAGCATATTGATGTGAGATACCACTTCAGAGAGGTGTTAGAGGATGGCCTGATCACTTTGATCAAGGTCAATACCTCATAGAATCTTGCAGATGCTCTCACGAAGTGTCTACCCAAGGCATAACATCAGCTATGTATACAGATGGTGGGAGTTACTTAGCTTAAAGAAGCCTCCTTGGTCCTTTAAGTGAGAGGTTGGGGATAAAGACCCCAAGGACTCTCCTTTTGTATATTGTGACCCTTCCATGTGAAAGCTCTCTTCGAGAGCTTTCCAGATATATTTTTGTTATATTTTTTGGACCCCAAATTGGGGAGTTATAGGCATTTACATTATTTTTATGACTTTTGGTCATTAGCCATGTGTGAACATGCCTAAATGACCTAAAAGTCACTTATCAATAAGATTTGGTCCCAAATCTCTGATAACTTGATTGGGACTTCTTCAACTTCAGCTTCTCAATCTTCTTCTCCAAATTTTTGCGCAGGTTTCTCTCTCTGCTTTCTCTCCCCTCACGCAACGGCCCACTCCCTTTGCATTTGGAGCAAGCGAGCACACCACGACGTAGCTCTCTGCGGCCTCTTTCTGCCCCTTTCCCTTCCCCTGCACACACCAATCCCCCCCCCCCCCCCCCCCCCCCCCCCCTTCCCCGCCCCTTCCCCGCCCCTTCCCCGCCCTGCCCATGGTGGTGGTGGTGCTCTTGCTCTTGGTGGTGGTGGTGGTGCTCCTATTTTTATTATTATAACAATTATTATTTCAATAATTATGATTACTGCTATTATAATTTCGATGATTTTGGCTGGAGTGCTTGCAAAAGTGGCTTGTTTTGACCTCACGAAAGGAATCCACATCCAAATCCTGCGGTACAAATTTGGAGCTTCATATGTATTTATTTATTCTTTTTTTCTTTCATCTTCTTCGTTTGCTCTGAGAAACTTGTTGCCTTTCTTAAGTGATAGTCAACATGTTATCTTATGATACTGAGAACTTAGAAGCATACGACCAATGATTAATCTGTTAGGAGGTCAGGAACGTTGCGATTTTCTTGCCACAAGATCTGCTTCACATGTCCATCTTGGAGGTCTGTTTCACCTCGACTTGAGTTAAAACGTATTTACCAGCGTGCTATACAGATATCTTACACAGGCTTAAGTTGTTACTAAAACTATTGAAAAAGAAGTATTGCAGAATTTCTTTTGAATCTAGACTAGGAATAGGGACACGTAGGCGAAGATGGCAATTTTCTCAAGTCCAGGACAAGGGCAAGAAGGATAAGGCCCATAGCTTGCAAGATATCCAGGGCCAGCCATCATGGGAAAGGGTTAAGTGGGTAAGCTTGATTCATGTCCTACAAAGTCTCAGATTTTGCTTAGATTTGGCAAGCGAGGGATGAATAGGAGGGAAGGAGAGGACTACACATAATAATCACATTTTTCCCT